>PVKV010022429.1:0-35416 GCA_004027835.1 Alouatta palliata
TGGCACAGCCATCTTCTGCTCCGAGGCGGTGGCGGCAGGCTCGGCGGCGGCTACGGCGGGGGCTGCGGCGCGGAGGCAGGGAGCGGAGCGGATCGGAGCGGAGCGAGCAGCCAGCCAAATGCATTCTAACTGACACATCTGTGTGTACATTTGCTGGGTCCTGTCCAGTTCTTCATAATTGAAAAGTAAAAGAAGCAATGAAATCCAAAATAGCTGTGAGTGAAATTACCTAGAAATCTATTTCTGAAGTTAAAGTCTAGAGGCAGATATTTCAGAACTAGAATGATGGGTCTTCTATCTTGCTTTTCTACTGTTGGTGAAATCTATTCCAAAGTTACCTCATGGGACAAGGTGGCCACTTCGTCTCTGGCCATCAGGTCCATAGTCTGACCACCAAGAAAGAGAAAAGACAGAAAAGGATATGGCCTTTCCTTTTAAGGACAATCATTCCACTTAAATCCATTTGATCTTAGACACATGAACATTCCTAACTGAAAAATATTATCTTTTTGCTAGGAAATTATGTATACAACAAAAACTTGGGAAATAAATTATCAAAAGAAGATAGTATACTAGGCAGGGAAGTAAGGGGTGGGATGGGGAGGGAATTGCAGGCAGCCTCTCTTCCACAGACAACTGTAACAAAAGACCATCCAATATCAGTCTGTTGAGAACTGATTGTGTTGCATAATTGTTAGAGTAGAAGTTATCATTTGTTGAGTGTGTCAGGCTTTGTACTTGAACTTGTTGCTAAATATTCCATGTATCCTTCTTATTCTGGCCACATGGTAGGCTTATGCATTTCCTGGCACTCTTGAGGTTGGGCTGGATATGAGTGCAAGTGGCATTCTTCACTTCTCGGCAAAGCATTATTTATTAATTTGAGACCATACAGAGAATTTTTCCTTTGCCACAGTAGCTGCCAATGTTGCAGATAGTGGCTGATCTGTTGCTGTAATTCCCAAAGTATAAACAAAAATGAGAGATGGAGCAGAACTCCCAGCTAATCTACAGTGGGCATGGAAGTGAGAAATAAACCTTTGTTTTAAGCCTTTGAAGTCAGAAGACTGTTTCTTCTGATGATGTGATTCAGCCCGTCTTGACTGATACAATATATGTATTTTCTCTTAAATTATAGCAATACTAAAATGTACGTGTTGCCATCCCCCCTTTTCAAATGTTCAGAGAAGGTTAATTACCTGGCAAAGGCCATACCCCTTGAAGCACTGGGTCCTGTATGAACATCCCTTGAAACACTTGGTCTCAGTATAAAATCTTGAGCCCTCCAAGTTATCCACACTCCCATCCTAATGTTGAACTGTTTATATCGTAATGATAAACACTGTTTTCAAGTCCTCCCAGACCCTACTATCTGATTTCAGTATTTTTATTTTAACACTAGCTCATTAACCAAGGTACAGTCATACTAAGACCATGGTTATGGGTAGATGATGTTAAAGAAAATATTATTCAATGACATTTGTCAAAGATGGTAAGGAAGATTTTATTCAAGGTGGCCCATGATGATAGACCACTGCAATGGGGTCTTGCAGGAGGGAATAGAGATTGGACTCAACTCCAAATACAGCGTGAGAATTTATAGTCAAGGAGCAGTGTGGGGTCAGTGGATAGAAAATTACTAAGAGGAAACGTCAGGGATAAAGGGAGATTCTGGCTTAACTGGTCCAACAGTATTCTTGCTAAAGGCAGATCAGGGTCCTCAGACATAACCTAGGAGATGCTGGAGGATGAGGAACCTGGTTTCGAGGGTGAGCAGATTTCAAGAGCAGGAGGTTCTGGCTAAAACGGTTTACCAGAATTCTTGCTGAAACTGGAAAATGCAGAGACAAACACGAAAATCAAAAAGTCAGGCCCAGTTGAAAAAAAGAGTTCAGGGGAGCCTCAATAGAGTTTCAATGACACAATGGTTGTCAGTGAATGTTCCAGAAACTAGATAGAGTTGTAAACATTATAGTAAACATTTAATGGGCAGCATCTGTCTTTTTTTTTTTTAATCTTTTATTGCATTTTAGGTTTTGGGGTACATGTGAAGAACATGCAGGATTGTTGCATAGGTACATACATGGCAATGTGGTTTGCTGCCTTCCTCCCCATCACCTGTATCTGGCATTTCTCCCCATGTTAACCCTCCCCAACTCCCCACCCTGCACTGTTCCTCCTCTGGTTCACCCCAACAGACCCCAGTGTGTGATGCTTCTCTCCCTGTGTCCATGTGTTCTCATTGTTCAACACCCGCCTATGGGTGAGAACATGTGGTGTTTGATTTTCTGTTCTTGTGTCAGTTTGTTGAGAATGATGGTTTCCAGGTTCATGCATGTCCCTACAAAGGACATGAACTCATTGTTTTTTTATGCATAGTATCCCTTATGGCTGCATAGTATCCCATGGTGTATATGTGCCACATTTTCCCTGTGTGGTCTATTATCAATGGGCATTTGGGTGGGTTCCAAGTCTTTGCTATTGTAAACAGTGCTGCAGTGAACATTTGTGCGCATGTGTCCTTATAACAGAACAATTTATAATCCTTTGGATATATATCCAGTAATGAGATCACTGGGTCAAATGGAATTTCTATTTCTAGGTCCTTGAGGAATCGCCACACTGTCTTCCACAATGGTTGAACTAATTTGCATCTGTCTTTTAAAAGTAAAAATAACCAGGTACTTCACTGTGATATCAGGATAAGATCATCTAGTTCTTCTTAAATTCTCTTAAATTTTCTTCCAGTGCCACAAACCACATGCCCTTTGACAGGGCCCTGATACATATAAAAACAAAAACAAAATAGAAAACCAAGAGATAGTGAAAGGTTTCCAACTTTTTGACTATTTTAAGGATATACATCCGACAAATTTAAGCTTCTGGTTTCAAAATGAAAGTAACACAGTATAATTGCATTATTCACACCATAATATTAGAAGGTAAAAAAAAAAAGTTAATTGATGGTACCTAGACTTGTGAGGTGATGCTTTAGAAATGGCATAGGGGTTGAAATATGTATGAAGAACATACTTTTCTTTCAATCCTATGTGTGCCTCTGAGACTAAGTGTACAAAACCTTATTTTATAGTATCATCGAAAGTTATAATTGAAGATGTGAGAATTTGAATTTGTGAGATGTGAACTGAATTACTCTCCTGGTCTCTCAGTAACAGGCTTTGGTTCCTGCATTTACTGTTTTCCCTGGCAGAGCATCTCCACTGCTAGGCTGGGACAAGACAGGAAGGCAGAGAAGAAACCCAAATCAGTCACACTGACCACTTATTATCCCTTCCTGTCAAGAGTTTAGCCCAAGAGGGCTCTGAAACGATTAGAGAAAATGAAGTTTTGAGATAATCAGTGGATTTCAATTACAGTATTTGTGCTCTCTGAGACCCCCATTACTACTAATAGTTGAGAGCTGGAAATATTGTTGAGATTTTTGAGATTTATGTGGCTTCTTCACTGGGTAGCTATATCCACCTTGGAGCCCACATTATCAGCACTTTTCTATTATCTGCAAATCTAGTTGCTAAGAAGACACATGTTTGCTGTCTGCATGACTTTAAAAACTGCCAACTCATCAATAGCTACATCATTTTTAGTAAGAAATAAATTCCACGAGGTGTCAAATTATTCCTGATCAAAGTGGTTGGTTCATTGGAAAGTCACAGAAGAAAAGAAAGAAAAAGAAATGAGTAATACACCACAATGGTTCAAACTGAAGCTCCTTTCCAAGCAATTGTTAAGATCAGAGCTAGCAAAGGCTTAAAAGGTCAGAAAGAAGAATGCATTTGGAGTATTTTCAGAGTTTTTAAAATACCTTTAAAATAATAAAAGATTAATATTTATAACTTTTTATAAATAAGAATGTTTATAAAATAAAATATTTAATAAAATATTAATTACTATTATCCTAGTAGTATAAGATGTTGAAAGAAGAAATTTGACAAGGGACACTCAGGAGACTTCATTGCTGTTCAGTGGGAAGGAGGCATGTGAAAAGTGTAATCATCTCTCATTTGTTGCTCACTTTCAAGACTGGCTCTCCTATTTTCTGTTTTGAAAAGTCAGAGAGATACTCTATGAGACACTGGAAGTTCCACTGGCCTACTGAGCCAGACCACTGGCTTCCATGTCAGAAAACTTATATTCAAATCCTGGTTCTGATATGTATTAATTACACAACTTGTACTAGTGATGGGCTGTCTACTCTTCAGTTTTCTTATCTGCAAAGTGGAGATAACAATAGAATCTATAGGAACACTGATGGATTGAACGTTAAAATCATATCTGCAGCCCCACGCAAGAATGTGAGGGAATTAATTGTTCAGAATCTTGACTGTGGTGGTGATATGGTTTGGCTGTGTCCCCATCCAAATCTCCCCTTGAATTATAATCATTCCCACATGTCAAGGGCAGGGCCAGGTGAAGATAATTGAATCATGGGGAAAGTTTCCCCCATACTGTTCTCATGGTAGTGAATGATTCTCATGAGATATGAAGGTTTCATAAAGGGGAGTTCTACACAAGCTGTCTTGCTTGCACCATGCAAAACATGACTTTGATCCTCATTCATCTTCTGCCATTATTGTGAGGTCTCTCCAACCATGTGGAACTATGAGTCAATTAACCTCTTTTTTAAATAAATTACCCAGTCTCGAGTATGTCTTTATTAGAAGCATGAGAACAGACTAATACAGTAAATTGGTGCTGGCAGAGTGGGGTGCTGCTGTAAAGATACCCAAAAATGTGGAAGCAACTTTGAAATTGGATAACAGAGGTTGAAACAGTTTAGAGGGCTCAGAAGAAGGCAGAGAAATGTGGGAGAGTTTGGAACTTCCTAGAGACTTGTTCAGTGGCTTTGCCTAAAATGCTGATAGTGATATGAACAATAAATTTCAAGAGATGAGGAATTTACTGGGAGCTGGAGCAAAGGTAACTCTTGGTATGTTTTAGCAAAGAGACTGGTGGCATTTTACCCCTACCCTAGAGATTTGTGGAACTTTGAACTTGAGGGAGATGATTTAGGGCATCTAACAGAAGAAATTGCTAAGCAGCAAAGCATTCAAGAGGTGACTTAGATGCCGTTAAATGCATTCAGTTTTAAAAGGGAAACAGCATAAAAGTTCAGAAAATTTGCAGCCTGATGATGCAATAGAAAAGCCCATTTTCTGAGGAGAAATTCAAGCCAGCTGTGGAAATTTGCATAAGTAATGAGGAGTCAAATGTTAATCACCAAGACAAAGAGAAAAATGTCTCCAGTGCATGTCTGAGACCTTTGGCAGCCCCTACCATCACAGGCCTGGAGGCATAGGAGAGAAAAATTATTTTCTTGCCTGGGTCCAGGATCCCCCATCTGTGCGCCACCTCAGGACTTGGTGCCCTGCATCTGAGACACTCCAGCCATAGCTAAAAGGGGCCGAGGCACACCTCAGGTCATGACTTCAGAGGGTGAAAGTCCCAAGCCTTGGCAGCTTCCATGTGGTATTAAGCCTGCAAGTGCACAGAAGTCAAGGATTGAGATTTGGGGACCTCCACCTAGATTTCAGAGGATGTATGGAAATGTCTGGATATCCAGGCAGAAGTTTGCTGCAGGGTCAGGGCCTTCCTGGAGAACTTCTGCTAAAGCAGTACAGAAGGGAAATGTGAGGTACGAGCCCCCCTACACAGAGTCCCAACTGGAGTACTGCCTAGTAGGGCTATGAGAAGACAGTCAGACCCCTTTAGACCCCAGAACAGTAGATCAATTGACAGCTTGTACTGTGCACCTAGAAAAGCCACAGACACTCAACACTAGCCTGTGAAAGCATCCAGGAAGGGAGTTGCACCCTGAAAAACCACAGGGGTGGAGCTGCCCAAGGCCATGGGAGCCAACTTCTTGCATCAGCATGCCCTGGATGTGAGAACTTGGGAGTCTGATATTCAAGGGCAGGAAGTATCCAGCATGAGAGAAAGATGGAGACCAGAAGACTTAGCCAGTCCAGTCTTTGCATGACTTTTATCCTAGCCATGCTGGCCACTCATTAGATGGTGCCCACCCAGATTGAGAGTGGACGTGTGCCTCCCAGCGCACTGACTCAAATGTTAACCTCCCTTGGCGAAAGCCCCACAAACACACCTAAGAACAATACTTTGCATCTTTCAATCCAATCAAATTGACACTCAGTGTTAACCATCACAGGGTATACAGAGCACTGAGACTTGGGACTGTTAAGGACAGAAACTCTGACACCCTATCTGAGTTCAAATCCAGGTACCCAATACCCATACCCCCATTGTGTCTAGCAAATAACTAAGTTGCTTGTGATTTTACAGGCTCATAGGTGGAAGCGACTTGCCTGGTGTCAGATGAGGCCTTGCACTGTAAGCTTTAGAATTAATGCTGAAATGAGTTAAGACCTTAGGGGATTGTTGGGAAGACATGATTGGTTTTGAAATATGAGGACATGAGATTTGGGAGGGACCAGGGACAAAATGATATGGCTTGGGTGTGTCCCCACCCACATGTCATCTTGAATTGTAATAATCCCCACATGTCAAGGGTGGGGCCAGGTGGAGATAACTGAATCATGGGGATGTTTTTCCCCATACCGTTTACATGATACTGAATAAGTCTCACAAGATCTGATGATTTTGTAAATGAGAGTTTCCCCATACAAGCTCTCTTGCCTGCCACCATTTAAGAAGTCACTTTGCTCCCCATTTACCTGCAGCCATAATTGTCAGGCCTCCCCAGCCATGTGGAACTGTTAGTCAATTAAACCTCTTTCCTTTATAAATTACCAAGTCTTGTGTATGTCTTTATTAACAGCATAAGAACATACTAATACAGGTGTACACATAAGCCTTCTACATGTGACAAAGTTGTTTAGAACTAAATACTCACACACACACACAAACACAAGTAAAATGAGGGAGATCTGAACAAGATTAGTAGATTGTATTAATATCTATGTATCTATATACTGGTTGTGATATCGTAGTTTAGCAAAATGTCATTATGGAAAGAAACTGGATAAAGGGTATATAGGATCTCTATTTTTTTACAATTGCATGTAGATACATAATTATATCAATTAAAAACAAAAAATGCCTGTAAATCAGTTGGCTCAATGTCTGGAATATCATATATGCCTAATAAGTGATGGCAACTTTTTGGAGAAGTGCCTACTTGTCTAATAAGTTACATTGACTAATGAAGAATAAGTAATGGCATATCGTTCAAGCTTTGAACAGAAATATAGAAGGCACTCTAGACATTTTGATTAGCTAGACATTTAATACAGGAATGACAGGCTTACATAACTGGCATGAGGGCTGAGGTGGGAGGAGTGAGGACATTTTTAGGAGATTAGTTTAAAAAAATCTCAAAGTAATTGCCAACAAGTTGGAGTCAATAATCCCAGCTGCTTTCAAGATCAAAGTGATTGATTTTCAGAGGAAACCACAAATCATGAGGGAAAGCACTGCCCATTTACCTCAGCTACTTGGGAATCTTCAGTAGCTTGGGGAAACTGTTGATCTGAACTGCCTGCTTAAAACTTCCACCAGAGAATAATGGCATGTATGTCTCTTCCAGCTTCCAAACTTCACTCAGGTGCCTCTCACTGACTGTATCTAGCTAGGAAATCTATGAGGAATAGGATTCTAGGATATACAGTGGTAAGCTTTTTCCCAGTGACCAAGAGGAGAAGGAGAAGGGTATGATGATTGATTACAGTGATGATTATGATGTGAATTGATGACAGACAATCCAGGACAGATAGAAAATGAATAATATTTTGCCATGTCTTAGCTGTGTAACTTGCTACATGGGATTCTTTTCTTAACTTTCCAGTCTATTTTTATGTTTATAGCACCCATCACTGGAAACCAAAAATCTAGTGATCCTACTAGTGGGTAGCATTGTTTCCATCATGAAACCTGCCAGCAGACAGCAGCAGCCTTGCTGTTTGGTTTGCATCCTTCTCACCTGGAATTGGTCAAAGGTAGAATGATTACCTGAGACACCAAGCCTCAGGTCTCCGCAATTGTCTGCCCTAGTAGACCCAGTACAGGCAAGTAATGTTATGCAAAGGAAATGTTTTTCCAGTCCTTGATCACTTAGCTTTCCAGTATGCTTTGTGCTCAGAAAAGACTCAAGAGAGGCTTCCCTACTTAAGGCAGCATGCTCATTCCCCATCTCTAGTTACTCCATCAGCTAGCTTTGTTGTTGTATACAACCTCCAAGAGGAGTATACCCTTTTCTAACTTTTACTATACTACATCCCCAGGGCCTAATAGCGCCTGAAACATGGAAGGTGCTGGATAAACATTTGTTGAATGAAGAACGTTTTCAAGGAGATAAAGGTCAACATGAGCAAAGTGAATTAGCTCAGATCTAGTCTTAAGTATATATCTGCAAGAGTATGTATCACCCCAGGTAAATAAAATGCCAAGCTATCCTACTTCTTGATTACAGTTTAATTGTCAAATAATTTCCTAGACGCTTTACAGAACTGTTGTCTAATACCATAATAATAATAGTATGTTATTATTATTGGTCTCATATATAAACAATGAAACAAGAATTGAGTAAACCAAAGTTACTATGATTACTCAGGATATAAGTCTGTGTGTTTCCAGAGCCTTTATTTTCACCACTATACTAGGCTTCTTCACTTCTCTAAAGGGGCTAGAAACAGGGGTTGCAATGGGAATGAAACACTTATCCATTCATTCATTCGTGAATCTCAAGCTTTACCTGGAGGTCGATTTCCACACCTGTGTCCCATTACTAAGACCTATGGTGAGTTGGCTGTACCATCCATGGAAGCAAGCCAGAGCTATTCAGCTGTCAAAACTTGATTCAAAAGCTTTGGAAGTTGTCTGGTAGAATCTAGCAGAGTCAAATTCACTAAGGTGTGAAGTCAGTGTGCAGACTTCATCTCTAGTAACCTGAAATAGTTTAATGCAGTGGTTGTCAAAAGAACCAAGTTTACATGGGAGTATAGCAGGTGCTGCATCTTGGCTTTATAAATCCTTGGAAATTATCTAACTATATTCCCAACCATTTCTGTTACTTCTCATGAAAAGCAAATTCAGAGGTCATACATAAAAAGGCGTACAAGAGATTAAGACACAGTGGGCCAAAAGAATCATCACTAAGATATGGTTTCTAGTAGAGGGGGAAATATACCCAAGAGAGAAGCATGAAAATGGCAAAGATAACATTGACTACCAGGACAAAGTTCTTGTTTATCACATTAGTGTGGCTTTGTTTTTTTCGGTATGGCTGCGTTTTTCCTATTTTATATTAGAAAAGTGGAGAGTTCCTCACAGCTGAGATGAGATATGCTGAACTGATTAGCCAAGGTCCTACTTCTTTATCAAAGGAGCTCTGGTTTTTTGAGTTCACAATTGATGTTGAAATTGAAAATCTCTCTTGCTCAGGGTCAGATGTGAAAAGATTCTGGTCCCAACCTCCAGAGCCACTTCTTAAATGCTGGCTTCTCATTTTAAAGGGCCTGACCTTCAGCTGTTAAGTTTGAGAGAGCCACAGTCTTCAGAAACCTGCAGCAATTCAACACAGTGACAAAAGTGCTTGGAACCTGTCCTGTTTAACACAAAGTTGTGGAAAGGAAGCATGGAACTCAACTAGTCTTTAAAAATGCAGAGATGAGACACTGGGGAATTTGAGGTGATATACAAAGGTGTGAAGAATTCCAGTTTGACTACCTTAAATTTTACATCTATTTTTACATATTTGGAAGTGTAGAGTAATAATGAATAGTTTCATATGATTAAAGAAGCCTAATAAATACAATTTTTCAAATTGACTTAAGGTGGCTTCATAGACATCCATTGCTTATTCAATAGTTGTGGCTAAAAGGTATGCTATGACCTGGGGCCACAGCTAAATTAACCCTGAGGATTATTTTCTAATATCCATCCTCTTACATTGATAGGATTTGTTACTAGGATCCAAGACTTTTCTTTAAAGGTTATATAGAACCCATTTGTAACCAGAAAATTTTTATACCAATATTAGTTATAATTATTAGTATTTTATACCAATATTAGTATAGTTATTATAGGATAAAATGAGTACATTCTATGAAAATGGCTAATTTTTATTATTTTGATCAATGTATAACATAAATACTAAGAAGCTGCTGGAATTTACACAAGGTAAGTACACCCATGTACTCACCAGTCAGATGAAGAAACAATGTGATCAACATCTCAGAGAACCCACTTGTGTCTCCTTTCAACTTCTGCTTTCCCCCAAGGGTATCTACTATCCTGATCTCTAATACCATATATTAGTTTCTATTTTTTTGAACCATAAATTATACAACACAATTACATATTTTATATATAGTATATACTTTTTTATATACTCACAAACCGAATTTGTTTGTGAGATTCATCCATATTGTTGTATATAATACTTATTTCTTTTCATTCTCATTACTATATTGAATTTCACAGAATGAATGTACCACATTTTAAAAATTTACTCTACTTTTGAGGGGCATTCAAGTAGATTCCATCTTGGGACTACTATAAATAGTGCTTTTTTAAAAAATTCTTTTTAGATATGAAGTTTTGCTCTTATCACCCAGGCTAGAGTGCAATGGTACGATCTTGGCTCACTGCACACTTTGCCTCCTGGGTTCAAGTGATTCTTTTGCCTCAGCCTCCCAAGTAGCTGGGATTACAGGCATGTGACACTGTGCCTGGCTAATTTTTTTTTTTTTTAGTAGAGATAGGGTTTCGCCATGTTGGCCAGGCTAGTCTCAAACTCCTGACCTCACGTGGTCTGCCCACCTCAGCCTCCCAAAGTTCTGGGATTACAGGCATAAACAGTGCTTTTGTAGACATTCTTTATATATCTTTTGGCAAACATATATAAATATTTCTGTTGGAATATAAGCCTAAGAGTGGAATTTCTGGGTCAGAGAATATATGTATTTTCAGCTTTAGAAGATACAGCCAGTGTTCCAAAGAGGTTCTACCAATACTTGGTATTATCAGGTTTAGGTTTTGAAACATACATATTGTTGGATGTATAGAGGTAACTCATTGTCATTTTAACCTGAGTTTTATAATTTGAGTTTAGAATGAGGTGCATGGACCATCAGTAACATGGAAATAGTTCCACTAATGGCTTGGAAATCATTCATCTGTTCATGAGAGATTTGGATCTTGTGCTTTGTCCAGCAGAAAAGGGGAAAGTTTTTTAAATTGTGGAATGAAATTTAGAGCAAAGAGATATCAGATGTCAAGACTGAAGTTGGTCCTTGGAGGTATGGGCAGACGTATTCCTTGTGATTTCTGAATTCTCATAGGTAACAGCAGCAGCATTTCCTGTCTCATTAGGTATTCCTAACTTTGCCACTCTCTTTGTTTAACAAATTGGAACATGGCATGGCAAGTTGACAGAAGAGTTGAGGAGAATTCTCAGTGATGCTTATAATGTGCCCAAGGCACCTGTGCATATTTATTTGGTCTGCTCATGGTCCTCAGCAAGAAAGCCAGCAGGCCCTTTCTAAATGAGATATCTGGAAGCCTTTCAGCAAACCGTTTGAGATAAAACATCTAGCAGCATCTATGACATAAAGTGGAAGTAAGAAAAAAAAAGTAAAAATTACTTTCAGTAAGGCTTAGACTCTACAAAATATGGGACTCTTTCTCAGTGAATATTTATTCACCTTCCATAAAAACTAAAAGCTGAAAGAATGACTCTTCCCTTACATTCTGGAATCATTTCTGTGCCATGGTAGTTAATTAGCTATAAAATATGATGAATAATAAGTTTTTGTAGATTGAGCCTATAAGTTCTAAGACATTATTGCAAGTGGTCCTCAACTTCTGTTCCACTTTGAAACAACCAGCAAGTTATAAAATTTAACATAAGAACAACCTGAACTATAACATATAAATGTACACAAAATCAAAAAATGTTACTTAAATGAATAAATGATTATTTGAAAAAGGTATGTGTTGTATGTGGAAATACCCAATTCTATATTTCTATATTAAAGATTCCAATATTAAAATCAATTTTATGAGATATTGAAATACATTTTGGTAGTCACATATACACTTTTATGTTATACATGTGTATATATATATATATATGTGTGTGTGTATATATATATTGCTATACCATACAAACTGTAGCTCCATACACATATACGCTAATATATTGTCTGTACATATATGTGAATACACATATTTCTACTCTGTATAAATAATAGCTTTAGACATTGTTTACATCTTGCTTTTTCTCACTTCTTAGATCTTATAGCTCTTTAAATGTCCCAAATGCAAGACTTCCAGAAATCAATGTCAGCACATCTCTCTTATTTTATGAAATAGCTACATGAGATTCCATTATAGGCACCTATGATGATTCAATTGAACAGTCACTTCTTGGTGGACCTTTTGGTATTTTGCTGTTTTCTTCTTAGTAAAGCAATGCTGGGATAAACGCAATACTTGATATCTCTATATAACGTGAGACAATATTTATAGGATAGATTCTGGAAAATGGACATGCTTAGTCAGAGGGGCTATGTGAATTCTGAAGATGTTTCTAGTATTTTTCAGACTCTTTTCTCTGCAGGTGGCTGTGATACCAACTTCATTCAAATCATAGAGACTTAGAAGAGGAGAGGCATTGTTAAATCAGAACAAGGAGTAATAAATATTTCGTAGGCCAGAAAAATAAGTATATATACATACATTCACACATACACATTCACACTCAAACACATACGTGCACACACACACACACACACACACACACACACATATCACCACATTAGGGAGGAGCCCTCATTTTAAGCTGTGACATCAGCTAACATGGTTTGAAACAAGTCTTTCACTTCTCTAAGCTTGGATTCTCTCATTTGCACAATGAAATGCTTGGCCTAAATCAGTGGCTCTCAAAGTGTGGTTCCCATGCAAATAACATCAGTAAGATATGGAAACTTATTAGAAATGTAAATTCTTGGGGTCTCCTCAGGACCAACTGAATCAGAAAGTCTGTGAGTGGAGTGCAATAACCTGTGTTATAACAATGTCCTCCAGCTCATTCTGAAGCACATTAAGGCTTGAGAACTACTGACCTAAATGATCTGTAATGTCCCTTCTAGTATTTTATGACCCTCTGAAATACTTAGAACCGTAGGTGTCTCTTTCATCCTTTTTATATTATTAACTCTTTGAGAGCAAGAAGTAGGCCAGAAATCTAGTTAATTGTCAGTAACTATTGTTTCATACAGAAAATAATGAGGGCATAAGTATTATAGGAATCCCTGTAATTTTGGTCACCTTATAAACTGATATGGTTTGGCTGTGTCCCAACCTAAATCTCATCTTGAATTGTAGCTTCCATAATTCCCACATGTTGTAGGAGGGACCCAGTGAGAGACAATTGAATCATGGGGCCGTTTCCCCCATACTGTTCTCTTGTGGTATTAAATAAGTCTCATGAGATATGATGGTTTTATAAGGGGAAACCCCTTTTGCTTGGTTCTCTCATTCTCTCTTCCTTGCCGCCATGTAAGATGTGTTTTGCTACTCTTTGCCTTCCACCATGATAGTGAGTCCTCCCCAGCTATGTGGCACTGTGAGTCCATTAAACCTCTTTCTTTATAAATTACTCAGTCTCAGATATGTCTTTATCAGCAGTGTGAAAACAAACTAATACATAAACTGTCATTTTTTTGAACATACACGGTTGACTTTCAATATCTCTCTGACTGCTGGATTTGAGAGTTGATTCTGTGACAGCAAAGCCATGAGCTCTTTATTCAACTCTTGACTTTCATCTGAATTCTGACTTATCTGGCACCATCAGGGAGATTTACTGAGACCTTACTATGACAATGGACTGGGGAGTCTATCAACAGTGAGTGTTTTAATCTATTAAGTGTCTGAAGAGTATTACTACAAACAAGTGGTGTCTTGCTCAAACTGCTAAAGCTAATACAGACCTTCAATCTCAAAGTCACTCATCTTGGGATCTAAAAGACTGTCAGAAGAATTGGATGATGTTACATACCTCTTTTAACTTTCATGACTACACATCCATTAGAGGCAGAGTTTTATTCAGATCTAAATTCTACCCTAACTTACTGCATAACCTTGAACAGCTTGCTTAACATTACTGAAACTCTTTCTTTACTCTAAATTTAGACTATTACCTTACCTCCAGGGATATTGGGAGACTCTAATTTGTTAATTTATATAAAGCAGATTACACAGTTCCTAGCACATAGGCAAATATCAATATGTGGTAGCTTTTTAAATTGGTCTAAGTTTTTGATCAATAATTTAGAGATTTATCTCTCAATCATTGATACAGAGAGAGCATTTCTTCATATCAAGTTCCTTCATCATCTTTCTTAGTGCCATGGCCCAGCATCTTTGACTCATTCCTCTTCATTTTGTGCTGGAACACAGCAATGGTCTTCTAGCTGAAATCTTCACAAATTCACCTACTAGAGTAATTCTCCTAAGATACAAGTTTTACACAGAATCTGTTACAAAAAAGAGATTCAGCATACATTCTTTAACATTCATTCTGCATTTACTGGGCTCCTCCTGTATATCAGGCACTGTATTTGGATATTGTAAACACCAAGAAGAAAAGAAGCTGGACGCCTCTGCAAATGAGAGACAAGTTAACCAATTATTACTGCATGGGTTGGTGGGTCTGACATACAGAAAAGACCAGGGAGATGAGAATGGGTGCAGAAATCACCTAGAAGAGTGGCAAAGTGGTCAGTGAAAACTTACAAAAGGGGATAACATTTCCATCAAGTCTTAAGGGATGAGGTAGCAGGCATCCATGAGCTTTGCCACACAGTTTTCACTGCCTGCTTCTCCTGGTTTAAAAGTCCTGATTTTCTCAAGAAAATAATCTCCTCTACTCTCTGTCTTTTGGTAGCACTGTCTACAGACCTCACCCAGCCAGCTGACGTTAACCTAGTTCTATGCCAATTTAAACAACACATTCTTCTAGCCAAGGTGATGGATTCAGGACTTTCAGAGCTCCTGGAAGCCTTCTTGCCACCACAAGTAGAAAATCTGCCTGGGATTTGAGCTAACATTAGGGGAAGAACAGAGCAATGGAGAGAAAGAAACCAGATTCTGTTGACACAGTTTAAGCCTGTGGTCCTAGAAGTGCCTGAAGTTAGTCCTATCCCTGGACTGTTTAATTCGTGGAGCCACTAAATTCAACTTCTTTCTTAAGCCAGTTGAGATCAATTCTATTGTTTCTTGCAACCAATATAGGTCTTTGCCAGACCTAGGGAAGACAGATATTCTCAACTAAGGAATTGTTAAATAAAAAGGGATAATAAAAATTAAAAGGTGCATCCAGGCCTCAGCAAGTGGTCTAGCTCAGCTACAGCCCGGAATGAGAATGAGGAAGAAACTCAGCACACACTGGAGACAGACAAGGCGCAACTCATAAAGGATCTCACATAACTTTAAAAAATAGATACATATGTCGGGGGTCAATAAACATTTTCTGTAAAGAGCAGACATTTTTGGCTTGGTAGACCAAGAGTCTACATATGATCTCTTTCAAAGCTATTCAGCTGTTCTCGTGTAGCAGAAAATTAATCATAGACAATGTGTACCCTGATCTATATAATGCTTCATGGATTACAAAATCCATTTACATCTTGCTCATTAATCCATTCAGCAAATATTTACCGAACACTTACTATGTGCTCAGTTGTAGCCTTTGATGGCTAAGTTATATTTAGCTCACCCACTACTCTGTTATAGAGTGATTTTGTCCCAGTTGGCATGGGTGGAATGGGAGAAGAAGGCAAAAGATAAATGAGCAGCAAGGTAATTTTAGAGAATGCTAGTTGTTATAAAGAAGAGTAGACAGGGAGATGTGGTTGGAATAGTTGGGGTTTACTTTATCTAGGGTGGTTTGAAAAATATCTCCCTGAAACAGATTCTGTGGGGCTGATATAGGTAGACGTGTGGGAGAGAAGTCTTTGGAGCAGAAGAAACAGCAAGAGCTAAGCCTTAGAGAGGACAATGCCTTTCATATGTTAAAAAACAGGCAAAGGGCCAATGTCACTGGAGCCCGAAGTTTGTAGAGGGAAACAATAGGAGGCTGGAGCCAGGTCACTTACGGCTCTCTAGACTCAGGTCTGAAGCTTTATTTCATGCCTTGGGAAGCCACTGAAGGATTTTAAGCTAGGAAGGAACATAAGCTGATACATGCATTTTACAATAACACTGTCCAATGAAAATACAGTGTGAATCACACATGTGACTCTACATCTTCTAGTAGCTACATTCAAAAGTAAAAAGACACAGGTGAACTTAATTTTGATATTGCTTTACTCCAGATGCATCCAAATTATTGATATTTCAACATGTAATCAATAGAAAAATTATTAATGAGTTATTTTACGTTATTTTATCTTTGTAATCTTAAAATCTAGTATGTAATTCAGACTTATAGCACATCTCAGTTGGAACCAGCCACCTTTCCAGGGATCTGAAGGTGCTCTGCCTAGTGGCTACCACGTTGAACAACATAGTTTTAGAAATATCACTGTGATTACTGAGTAGCAAATGGAATATCTAGAGCAAGAGTGGAAGCAAGGGAAACAGTTAGTTGGCTATTGCAGTGGTCTAGGTGAAAGGGGATGAGCCAGGGTAAGAGTAGCAGAGAGGAATTAATTTGGGATATGTCATAGAGATAAGATTCAATGCATCTGATTGGGGGGTGAGGTGAAAAGAGGAACAAAAGATGATTTCTGGGGGTTGGCATAAGCAACTATGTTGTTGGTTCTATTTTCTGAATGGTCAAAGCCTAGGAGAGAAAGAAGCTGGGCAGAAGCAGAATGAGGAGTTTGGGTTTAGATATATTAAGTTCAAGATGCCTATTAAGCAACCAGGAAAGCAGTTAAACGGAGTGATTCCATCCCAAGGATCCATCATTAATCTTAGAGGCAGAGGTAGTTTCTCATATTTCAAAATCTTTGAAAAGCAAGTTTTAATCTTCATACACTTGGACCACATCTCCCCTTCTACTTTCTTCTCTCCTTATTTCTAAAGAGATTGATTTCACTTTGCATGAGATGCTACAGTGTTTTCAGTTTAAATAGAAACTTCAAATAAATTGGATTTTAAATCTTCTCAGGGAAAAAGGAAACAATTTCCTTGCTGGGGTTTAATTTCAAGGCAAGAATCATAACCCAGGCTATTTTAACTCATCCTTTGATTACATTCCATGGCAACACATGATCTTGCAAAGGTAGGAAGGTTATTGGAATTTTAAGGAGGTGAATGTGGCTGCGTCTACACACAAAGTAGCAATGAAAAAGTCCATGGGTTGTAGTCCCCAGCCTCTGGGGGCTCTAATACACCCAGAACAAATAACTGCCTTTTCTCTTAACAGTTTCCACAGCTACAGGCTACAAAATTTCTCTTGGTGGTCAGCTCAACTACCTTGTCACACACAAGCGTTAATGTCATCAACTTGCCAGCTGGCTTTGCCAGATGTTTAACTGATTCCAGTCAGTTGTTTTAAAAACAACCCACTTGTTTGTAATAAGTTGCTCTACCCCAACCTACACTACATGTGTTAACAGAGGCCTAAATAAATCTGTGTTTTTGTTGTACTTTGCCACTGACTTACTTACAGAATTAGGAAAAGTCTACCCGTTTTTTGCCTCTGCTGACAAAGTCAGAATTTAGATGAGTATACCTGATACTGAGCCATTCTTTATACAATATTGAAACCCAATTTTTACTCACCATATTTACCAGAAAACATCTGAGATATTTCAATTCTCCTCTTTCCTTTGACACTTCAATAAACATAAGCAAATTGTAGTTACTGTAAAGGCTTTGCATATACCTGATAACGAATTCTATATTCAGTCAATTAAATTCAAATGCCCAGTTCTTTATTCCAATAGATGATTCAGATCTCCTCACTGGCTACTTGCCTGATGGTAGTTTACTACTGAACTATAATTTCTAAGAAAATTTAAATACTAAAATGTACATTTTGCTATAGTAAAAAGCCATTAAGCATTTAAGAGGAAAGTTTGGAATCATTGGCCATCTCTCCAGTCACTGCTTTTAAACATTTAATCTGTAATTCACTCAAGATCAGTAAAATGGAGACCTTTTCTTCACTGATAATTTCCTTTAAAAAAAAAAAAATGGGTTCTCACTATCAACTAGTCTAGAGTACAGTGGCATGATCATGGCTCACTGCAACTTCAACCTCCTGAGCTCAGGCATCTCCTGAGTGAGTAGCCACCATTCGTGGCCATTTTATTTTATTTTATTTTGATAGAGATAGGGTCTCACTGTGTTGCCCAGGTTGATCTTGAACTTTTGGGCTCAAGCCATCCTCAGACTCCCAATGTGCCGAGATTACAGATGTGAGCCACCATGCCTGACCTGATAAATTCTTATTAAACAGATTTCAGCAGTTTAAACAGCTAGTTACTAAATAAAAAAAGAAACCCATACAGAAAGGATTATTTTTGCTTTGTCTATATCATTGTGACAAACTAAAGAACTGGCAAGACAAGGTCGTTATGTTTTGTTTTCCTACATCATGCTTTTTAGAACTCTGGATTTGAAAGCTGTCAGGTAAGGCATGCAATCTCCAGTTTTTCACATAGCTGGCCATTCCCCATGGTCTGAAACATGCTCATGTTCACAAATTCAGGCAATCCACCTGGACCCTGGCCATTTCCGTTTGCAGCACCTGATCTGTACCATGCCTTCAACATGAGAAAAGCTTAGACTTTGAATGCAAATAGAAATGCATTCAAATCTCAGCCTTACTAGTTGCTAGCTCTGTGATTTGTGGAAAGTTTCTTCATCTAAGGCTGTTTCCTCATCTATAATATGATGATGATAACTCATCTTTCTAATAAGATAGTTGTAAAAGGTAATGCATTGTACTCACCAGTACGAGACACATAGCAAAACATTTCATAATGATGACCTCTCCGTCTGCAAAATGAACTCTTGTTTGATGGTGTCAGTGAAGCATTACTTACCATAAAAACGTAAGCCTTCAGTTAATTACCCAGATGTCTTGATATCTGGCCATTTACACAACTGATCTACCCACTTCTCGTTTGTTAGCTTAGCGTTTTATCATCATCAATGCTTTCCACGGCATTTCAGGGGCAGTTTAGCATCATCCTATGTGTTGTAATTGGTATACTCATTTTTAAAACAATTTAAAGTGTGAGTTTATTGTGATGTTTCATTGCCAGTAAGTTTTGACAACAAAATAAAGATAAAATGAAATAAAATACCAGAAATAACAGTAATTTTTAGCCTTTGAGATCCAATTAATCCAAGCCAGATTATTCTTCAAGTTATGAAAAGATGGGAAATGTTACGATGATCCAGAGAGTGTGTGAAAACTTCAGAATTTAATTGCAAATAAGAGAGAATCAACTGCCTAGAAATGTGACTAAATTCAAAATATTATAATGTCAGGGAAGGTTTTCGGAAACTTGATGGTACTTGATAGCAAAATTCAGGTAGTTCTAATTACAGTCAGAAACCAGCATAATCTTTTTTATAACATACTGTAAAGTTATTTTATTATTTAAAACCTCTAGATTTGACAAAAGAAAAAAATAGTCATGTTCATAGTCTCTTAATTTTTCACAGCAAGTTAATTATGCCTTGTTATATGATTCATAAATCATTGCATATTTGTAAAGATGGAAGTGTGTATTTATTTCTACAAGTGTTGAAATTTCTGTGAGTGTTAAACTGTTCTCTGTACCAAAAAAAGGTGAGATGATACATTACAAATTCATCGTATTGAAACATTTAGAGTGTTGTAGATGTTTCTGTTTGTTCTTTTTATTGGCACATATTGGCGGGTTTCACAGAAAGAAGCCTCTATGTGATCTGGCATCTACAAGTTGCAGTAAGTAGCACAGATTTATTCTTTGCAGATGCCCCCACATAGCAATAAACCTAGTATTGAGTAGAGACAGATATAACCATATTTCAGCACCTACTAGTATTTGTATGTATTACCCAGGGTTCTCTAGAAGGACAGAACTAATAGGATAGATGTATACATAAAGGGGAGTTTATTAAGGAGTATTGACTCACACAGTTACAAGGTGATGATGTCCCACAGTAGGCTATCTGCAAGCTGAGGAGCAAGGAAGCCAGTCTAGGTCCCAAAGCTGAATAACTTGGAGTCTGATGTTTGAGAGCAAGGAAGGATCCAGCTCAGGAGAAAGGCGTAAGCCAAAAATTTAAACCAGGCTAGTCTTTTTATGTTCTTCTGTCTGCTTTTATTCTGGCCATGCTGACAGCTGATTAGATGATGCCCACCCCAGTCTGAGGGTGGGTCTGCCTTCAGTCCATTGACTCAAATGTTGATCTCCTTTGGCAACATCCTCACAGAGACAATACTTTGCGTCCTTCAATCCAATCAAGTTGACACTCAGTATTAACCATCACAGTGTATAAAAAGCACTGACACTTGGAACTGTTAAGGACAAAAAATCTGGAGCCCTATCTGGGTTCAAGTCCAGGATCTGCTATTGATCTTAAGAAAATCCATCCAATTCCCTGGTCCTCAGTTTTTCCATCTATATAATGTCAGTAAGATACCTGCAGCACAAGGTGTTGTAAAGATTAAATGAGATGATAAATAGAAGATTATTTGTGTAGAGCCTGCAATATGATGAGTGGTCAATATGGCATTGTTGTCTCATTTTTATTAGTAGTGGCATTAAAGCTGTTGCTGTCGATTGATTGTGTTATTCTGGGAAAACTGTTTAATTTTTCTGTGCCTCATTTTCCTCATCTCTAAAATGGAATCAGCTCATAGGATTATTACGAGGATTCAGTGAACATGTGGCTCTGTTGTAACTGGCACCAACAGAACAACATTTATTACGCACTTATAGATTTGACAAACTCTGAGCTAAGTGCTTTATTTTCAGATTCTCATTTGATCCTTATAACTTTCATATTATTATCCTCATTTGGAACATAATAAACTGAGAATAAGAAAGATTGAGCTAACGTCACAAGTCACATAGCTAGTAAAGCGGAAGAGTTGCAGTTTTTAACTCATGGCATATCCAACTCAAAGGCTTTGTTTTTCATCATTTTTTTGTAATACCACGATTTGCGGATGCAGATTGGTTTGCACCTAGGACAGTAAATGTAATGAATGAAAATGGGAACTATAGCAACTGAGAAGCTTGCCTCATGTAAAAGAGGTAGCCAAAACCTATCATTACCATGAAGAAATGAGGAGCCAATGCTGCTAGTTCTATGATCTACCAAGAAAAATCTGAAAGCCATATTTTGATATGAAATCTTTTAATTTTAAATGTTTACAGCTGATTCAATTTAATTTTAAAGCACTGTAATGGCCAAATAAAATATATCTGTAGGCCAAACTCTATTTGCAAGTTGATTTTCAGTGTCTGCTCTATATGGTTTTCTAGAAAAGCATTTCCCATAGGGGGGTCCATAGACCCCTGGTGTTCTTCTATGACTCTTTTAGGGTTATGTGTTCAAAATTATTTTCAGAAAATAATAAAACATTCTTCTTTTTCATTGTGTTGACATTTGCATTAATGCTGCAAAAACAATGATGAGTAGTACTGCTGCTTCCTTAGCATGAAGTCAAGGCAGTGGCACCGAAATATACTAAGTAGCCATTGTTTTATTTGTTGCTGTATGTACGTGGTAAAATAAAAGAATGGCCATTTTCCAAATAATGTCATTAAGAAGCCAGTGAAAAGTTATTAATTTTATTTAAACCCTTGAGCACAGGTAATATCCCATGTGACAAAATGGAAAGTACATATGTTGTAATCGTGAATCAAATGGCAAGCTGCATGAGCCACTTTCTTTACTTAAATGAAAAAGTGACAAACTATGGTTATTCAGATTTGGTATTTTGCAACCCTTTTTTAAAACAAAACAAAATAAAAACGAGGCTATCACTTCCAAGGAAAATAACCAATAGTATTTGTTGCCAACGAGAGAGCTCAAGCTTTCAATTGAAAAATTAAAATTTTGGAAAACTTTAGCTTGACAGATTTTCAATACTTATAGACTTTTCTAATGTTATTGGTAGTAATATTTGAAAACTACTATTTTTACATGACACAGTGAAATATGTCAATATTTCGAAAGTATCCTTAATTCAGTGAACCAATATTTTCCAGTGAATATTTCATGATATTACAGAATCTTGCATGGATATAAGACCATTCACAGTGGAAGACAGACTAGTGGATTTTCAGATAACCATTGATAAGATTTCAGAGAAATATTGCAATTAAACTACTACGTTTTCAGTTTTTGATACCAAAGAAAAATATCCATGATTATCTTATAAGACTATTATATTGTAATATTATCATATAACATTTCCCCCTTTTCCAACTGCATATCTATATAAGGGCAAACTTTCTTCATATACTTCAAGCAAGATAATATATAAAAGTTTGGATGCAGAAGCATATATTGAAACTAAAACTTTCTTCTATTAAGCTAGACATTAAAGAGATTTAAAATCATAAAATAAGCCACTTTTCTTGCTAATTTTTTTTGTTTTGGAAAATATAGTCTTTTTAAAAATATGTCACTTATGTTAACATGTGGGGCTTATTGCTGTTAAATTTTAAAATATTTTTAATTTTTCAATTTTAATTTCTAATGCAATAAATATCAACAGATATCAATAGATTAACAAAGTTATTTAGAATCCTTTACAATATTTTCTTTCTTTTTTTTTTTTTTTTTGAGACAGGGTCTTACTCTGTCACCCAGGCAGCTGGAGTGCAATAGGGCCATCACAGATCACTACAGCCTGACCTCCCACACTCAAGTCACCCTTCCACCTCAGCTTCCTGAGTTGCTGGAACCGTGGCTGTATGCCACCACACCCAGCTAAGTTTTGTATTTTTTTATAGAGATGGGATTTTACCCTATTGCACAGCTGGTCTTAAACTCCTTGGCTCAAGTGATCCTACTGCCTCAGCCTCCTAAAGTGCTGGGATTACAGGCATGAGCCACTGCACCTGGCTTCCTCCACAATTATTAAGAGTAAAAAGGGATCCTGAGACCAAATTGTATGATAACCACTACTCTGGAATAGCACTATCCAAATCATGTTTATGGATGGGCACTGTCAGCACAACATGGGAAATAGTTAAAAATACAGTTTCTCAGGTCCTACTCTAGACCTACCAAATCAGAATGTCTGCCTGTGCGTCCCAGAAATGTGCATCTTAACAAAGCTTCCAGAGGATTCTGAAACCCACTAAAGATAGAGGAGCTCTGTTCTACATCAAACTGTATCGATTACCTATTTCAATAGTAAAAAACATTTAAGAGTATGCCCTCAATGTATGTGTATTTATTTATTTAGTCTACATACAAGCAGTTCTGTACTTACATATTATGATCAGTACATAGAAAATTAAAGCATACACCAAAAAATAGAAATTAGTGGATAAGATATTTGCTGTTGTGTACAATGTACCTCTATATAGGGACTGGTCCATGTGGGTCCCTGGTTATAATTGCATTGCTCCATAAAAGGACTAAAAACTTTGTAGAAACTTCCTTTTCCACTGTGATTAAGTCTTGATAAATTAAGAAGCATTGCCTTCTTGTGGACCCATTCTGTTTCAACCCGTGTTATTTATTTATTTATTTATTTTGCATGGAACCCTTCCCAAAACACTCAGTGGAGGCTTCTATATCACTGAGACTTTCTTTTATAAAAGTTAAGGCAGCAAAGCCTAGGGAAGCCAGACTTCAGAGAGAATTTCTGAGTGAGCTGCTTTTCTGATATTCTACATTCCCTCATTTCTCCCTGAATTCATCTGATCTCTCCATGAGTGAAAGAAGAAACCAATGAATGAATCAGAAAGGAGTGCTTGCCCAGCTTCTCTGTTGTTTTATTGTAGTCTTTGATTCTTGACTTTATGGATGAGTTTTTAATGCTGAAGTTTCAAGATACGTATCTGTAGAGTTTGATAGTTTGCTTGTGGTATTTCTATATTTATTTTGTAGAAAGAAACAAAAGATCAAGGATAAGCAAGATTTTGTAGTTTTTTTCTTCTTCTTGGAAGGAAAAGCTTTACAAAAACTACTGTGGGAAGACATTTTCACCTTCAAAATCTCTGTGAATTCAGCACTAAATTACACATACCATAAAACTTACCATCTTAGCCATTTTTAAGTGTTCAGCTTAGCAGTGTTAAGTACATTCATATTGTTGAGCAAACAGTTTGCAGAACTCTTCTCACCTTGCAAAATTAAATCTCTGTACTCATTAAACAGCAACTCCCCTTTTCTCCCTCTTCCTCTTCTCAGCAACCACCATTCTCCTTCTGTCTTCATGAACTCGACTACTGAAGGTAGTCAAATATAAGTGAAATCATATTGTATTTATCTTTGTATGTCTGGCTTATTTCACTTAGCCTAAAGTCCTCAAGGTACATCTATGTTGTGGCATGTGTTGGAATTTCCTTTTTAAAGAAATACACTACATTTTGGTTTTCCATTCATTATTGATGGACACTTGGGTTGCTACTACCTTGTGGCTACTGTAAATAATGCTGCTATGAACATGGGTGTACAAATATCTCTTAGAAGCCCTGCTTTAAATTCTTTTGAATATATTCCCAGAATTGAAATTGCTGGATCATACAGTAATTTTACTTTTAATTCTCTAAGGAACCTCCATAA
Source organism: Alouatta palliata (assembly GCA_004027835.1). Taxonomy (NCBI): domain Eukaryota; kingdom Metazoa; phylum Chordata; class Mammalia; order Primates; family Atelidae; genus Alouatta; species Alouatta palliata. The sequence goes on from PVKV010022429.1 coordinate 24,769, forward strand.
CTTTCCACATCAGGTGTCCTATTTTACATTCCCACCAACAGTGCACAAAAGTTTCAATTTCTACACATCCTCACCAATACTTATTTGTTTTCCATAGTGGCCATCCTAATGGATGTAAGAGGAAATTTGCTCTTTTAAACAAACAGCTTAGGTGATTTCTATGATCAGGCAAATTTTAGACAATGAATGATTGGAAAATTTAAAAAGAGATTGAAAGCTGATGAAACATTACTTCCATAAGTTCATAATACTTTCCTGCACCACTCCCTGGAGGTTCCATGCACAGCGGGGTGAGACAACATCTGGAATTTGTATTGACTCTCCCAAAAGTGCCAAATGGTATGTTGATTTGGAGCTTCCACTTCGGAATCTGATAACCAGGATTTTATTCAGTCTCTGATCTTACTTGCTGTGCTTGCTGTGTAATCATGGTCTTAACCTTTCTAAGTTGAGTTTCTTGAAAATTAGGGCTAATGATATCGGCTTCCCAGGGTTGTTTGAAAGGGTTAAACTGAAATTTATTTATTTATTATTATTATTTTGAGACAGAGTCTCACTCTGTCACCCAGGCTGGAGTGCAATGGCATGATCTCAGCTCACTACAACCTCTGCCTTCTGGACTCAAGCAATTCTCCTGCCTCAGCCTCCCAAATAGCTGGGATTATAGGTGCAGGTCACCACACCTGGCTAATTGGTATAAGTTTTAGGCTTGTCACTTACAACCTGGGTGGTCAGGATCTTCACCTTGATAAGTCCATTGTTTCCTCTGTAAAATAGAGATAGTAACAAGAACTGTCTGGGTTCTAGTCTGCTACCTGACATTCAGTATCATTCTCCTCCTTTCTCTGTGTAGAAGAAACCAGATGTTATGCTGAGTATCAAATTTCGCAGCTGAGAAATATATATCTCAATCTCCCTCATAGGCAAGTGTGGCCTGAAAGTTCTAGATCTTAAGTCTCCCAGAGAACTTTCCTCCCGCCTATCATTTGCTGCTAAAAATGCAGATGTGAAGACTCCAATAGTCATCAAGGATCATGCAATGCTCTTGAAGGTGAAAGTCACACATGATGAATTAATTCCTAATGATACCTCACAAGCTCTGAACTGATTACTTTTTATCATTTTCTTTACAAGAAAACTAAACTGTTTTTAAGGCCCTGTTATTTCTGCACTAACAGCTTAATGCAATTCCTAATTGACACACTACCTCATAGGGTTATTATAAGGATAAGATTAGATAAAGCACATAATGTACTTAAAACCAGTACCTGGCACAAATAACATGCCTTAAAAATGATCAATTTTGTTTGAACTTGGCTTGGATTCCATAGAATTTCAACAAAAAGATTAGGCTGAAAGTCTAGATTCTCCTCTGTACTGTGGACAATGTGGTTATCAATGAGATTAAGTGACAACTAGAGTATTTTATTGTGTTATCAATAGAGGTCTATTAACTGACCTCTAACCAATACACCAGGTTAACGGATGTTCTCCATTCTGTCTATAAAAATCCCGGTGGAGACCCACAACACAGTGAGGCTTCCGGCTAGGAGGACACTTTCTAGTTTGAGCACTTCTGTTCTCAGCAATTGAGTTGTATACTTAGAAACATTTAGTGTTTTCAAACCCATTTGTGCCTCTGTCACTTACTACTGAAATACATAATTTAATTAAATATTATATAAACTAATGAAATATGAGTTGGAGAAGAAAAATAATTAAATCCGAGGTTAGATAAAGAGAGAAAACTTTTCTTTGTTTTGCAGGTTGGCAAAATCATTAAAAAACTGGAAGTATTATATGCTCTGGCTTATACTGTCATTTTACTCAAAAACTAGGCTTCAAAGATGATTCATAATAAACTTAGTATATGCAAGAATGACTGCTTGGGACCTCAGTGTATAAATTCTTAATCCAAGGAAAGTCTTTGGCCTTACATTTAAAAATTGGCAAATAAGTGTATGTTTCATTGATTTTAGTTAGACTGAAATGTATCCGAGGTGTGTGGATCGACTTGTCATTTATTGCTTTCACTGAATTTTCCAACTAACTTACCAACTACCTTGCTTGATCCTTTTGAATTATCCATAGTCCGCACTGCTGCAGGCATGGCCTGAGGACAGGTATCTAAAGCAACTCAGGTTTGATTGTGAGGATGCAGAAAGATACATTCTCTCCAGGCTCACATGTGGATCAAGAAAGAAGGGAAACTGAGGAAGGAATTTACATCAAAGCAAGTTAGGCAATGCCAAATAAACTTCCTTCACAGGCTTAAAAGGAAAAGTGATCTCTGCAGATAGTGATTTAAGAAATGTCATTTGAAGTGCTCCTGTTTATTCTGCAGGATTTTCCCACTTGCCTCTTGAAATAACAGTGATGGTGAACCTTCTTTCCTGAAGCAAAAAAATAAGACAAACAAAGACCTTCTCAAATCAAATATCATTGTGTCTGTGTTTTGGCTAAAGGATACCAAAAGTTGTTCCCCAATGAGACATACAAGGAGGGTAGCAAGGCCTACCTTTTTACTCAGAAAGATCAGAAAGATCAGCATTTAAGAGAATCAGTTGCAAATGTGAATGAAATAGGAAAAGAGCTAGATATGTTGTGGTAGATAGTTCCCAAGATGGCCTTTATCAATACCTCCAGAAGATGCTGTTTCTAATATTGAGTGGTTGAGTTTAAATCCTCTCCCCTTCAACCTGGGCTGTCCTGAGTGCTTCGTTGGCTGATAAAATGTTAGAGAAATCATATACTGAACTTTCAAGACCAAATTGTATGAACTCTTGCAGCTTCCTTTAATATCTCGCAACGGTCTCTACGGGCTGTTTCTTTTCCAAAGCTAGTCTCAGTGCTGAGAAACCCAAGCTACCTGGGGAGGTTACGTGTAGGTCCTCCAGTTAATGGGCCTCCAGCAGCAGCAACTGCCAGTCCTACAAGTAAGCCATCTTGGATGTGTCCATCCAGCCCAGCTGAACCTTTAGATGACCAAAGGCCCCAATCAACATTTCAGTACAACCTCATGAGAGACTCCAAGCAAGAACTACCAACTGAGCCCAATCAATCCATGAAATCAAGATACCATGTTGTTTTGAGTCACCTAATTTTGAGCAAAATCTAACTGGAACAAATCTTGTCAAGCATAGTGGTTAAGAATATGGGCCCTGAGTGTCAAGACTGAGTTAATTTGAGTCCTGGCTCTGCCCTTATTATCCATGTAAATTTAGATAGTTGCTTAACCCTTCTGTGTCATTTTCTTCTCTATGGTGGGGTGATACCGTTACCTATCTCATGGGGTGATCCTAAGGACCACATATGATTATACTACACATAAATAATACAGCCTACAGTGAGATTCTATCACCACATCATCATCATCACCATTACTATTACCATCAACACTACTACTGTTGTTACTGCTTGTCAGCTTTTAGTAGAGAGAGAGGCCTCTGAATTGACTTCAGGAAAAAACCCAAAGGAAAAACAAAAATGGCCACTTGGCACAGTGCTTAGAATGATGCCTTGTACATAGTAAGTGTTTGGCATGTATTAGCCATGATTATAATACCAGCTTTTTTCTGATTGTCCATGTCCTTGTGTAAACTATTTTAGTAAAAGTTCAATTAGTGTGTTACCAGATGGAGATGATTTTCCTGTAGCAAAGACTCCTGAGCAGCTAATGGTGCTTTCAAGATATATTCTAGATGCTTTATCATCTCTAAGGCAGTGGTTCCAAGAACTAACACAACATTAATTATTTAACATATGTCCACTCATTCATTCATACATGGCAAAGATAGTAGGAAGATATTTAAAAAATAATTGTTAGAAGAGCAAGACACAGCTACGACTGTGCACATTAGAAGAATCTAATGTGGTCTGAAATTGACACATATCAAGAAGGTCTTTTCTGGCCAAGCTAAGACCTGAAGGAAGGATGAGTAGAAATGTATTGGGTGGATGGAAGGGTAGGAGGTTGGTAGTGTGCCTGGCAGAAGAATTAACCTAAGCAAGTATCCTAAGCTAAAACAGGCTGGTTCCTTCCAGGAAACAAAAGTAGACAGAGTGTGCTGAATGGGAAATGAGCTTGCAAGGAGCCTGAAGTGACAGGCAGAGTATTCACAAAGGACCTTCCACAATCAAAGGAGGATCCTGACTTTATCCTGTTTGGATATATAATAAAGCATTTGACCTAGGGGAATGACACAAGCAGAATGGCTATTTTTGTTTGTTCATTCATTTGTTTTTTAGAACAGCTTTGACTGCTGTGTATAGAAATAACTGTAGCCCAGGAGGAAGAGGATAATAGCTTGTTCTTGTGAGTGATGGCATGGATAGAGAAAAAATGCTCAGGAGTCTTTGCTACGGGAAAATTATCTCCACCTGGTAACCCACTAATTGAACTTTTTCCAAAGGATCCACTTGGATCTGATGCTACTCTAGGGAGAATAGGTGACTTCAGTTACCAACTCCTTGCTTGATACTAAGTATATTCTTCACCAGCGTGGCTTGAGACGCTTGGTATTGTCAAATACTTAAGAGATTCCAGATCAGAGTTTGATCCTAGCTGAGCAATTACTGGTTGTTGTATAACCTTGGAAAAATCGCTTCTTTGTGCTTCTGTTTCCTCATCTGTCCAATGGGAATAAGGATAGTGTCTACCTCATGAGATTGCAATGAGGATGAAAAGTATTTATAATAGTACCTGGAATGGAGAAAGTCCTCAATAATTATTATATTACTTTGTAATTGTTTAATCCATGCATATGCACTGAGCCAGGCACTGGGATGCAAAGATGAATTAGTCAATGTCCCCACTCTCAAAAGATACATCCAGGAGGCTGCGTTATAAATCACAGAAATTAAACGTATGCTGGAGGCTGAGAACAATGCCACAGCCATGCAGAATATGAATTCCAAATTAGAAAAGCATACTGTGGCTAAGTGGGTCTAAGTAGCTGCATCTCCCTAAAGCAAAGAAATTTATTATTTTAAGGAAAAAAGACCAAGTCTGACCTTGGCTGAAAACATGGTCATTACAGAGCCCAAGATGTCACTGGAAATGCAAGACAGCTTGAGGGCACAAAGATAGTTTTCCTTTGAAGGCTGATTCAAGTAGAGGATTAGAAAAAGCCTATTTGGATTGTAAAAATTCCTTCCAAAGCTGTTGGGTGGTTTTATTTTTGTTGTTGTTGTTGTTGTTGTTGTTTTGAGAGAAGAAATTGTTTTAGTGGCCACCATGTAGAAAGAAACATTTGAAGTAGTTCTTGTGTATAGAGAGTTGGCTGCCAGGGTGATTGACTAAAACGGTCTTCAGGGACTTTCACGAGTAAAGGAGATATTTTTTTTTAAACTGGGAAATAGAGCCTTGAAAGCCTGTCTCCTGCAAAAGGGATTTTTGTCATGTATAGGCTGGGGCCTGGAAGCAAATTTTCTCTCTCCTACTTTTGCAACATTCTTTCCCCTTTATTCTGGTAGAAGCTTAAGTAGTCAACTTCTTGTCATTAAAATGGAACCGGAGAAATCATGGAAGAGATACGTTTTCTCCTTACTCTTTTAAAGCAGCTTAGGTATTAAAATATCTTCTGAGATCTGTGCAGAATTTTCATTTATACTAAACAACTCGTTTTGTTTATCAGGGACAAACTGATATGAATAACAAATATCTAGGGTAGAATTTTTCATAGAAACTTTTTATATGTTAATTTAAAAGAAAAAAATACTGCTCATCGATGCATTTAAATCATTGTAAAATCTGCCATTTCGAAAATGGCAGACTGAACCAAACCTTGGATTCTTAGTAGAGAGGGTATTTTCGCTTTCTGTTTTTGCTTATTGTTTGGAGCTAGCTTCTTTTCTTTTTTTTCTTTCTTTCTTTCTTTCTTTCTTTCTTTCTTTCTTTCTTTCTTTCTTTCTTTCTTTCTTTTTTCTTTCTTTCTTTCTTTTTCTTTCTTTCTTTTTCTTTCTTTCTTTTTTCTTTCTTTCTCTTTCCATCCTCCTTCCTTTTTTTTTTGAGAAGACATGCTACAAACTAAATTCTGAATTCACATTTTAAATGTAGATCATAAATATCTTCAATTTAATCACAAAAACATAAGCTAAAATATACTTTATGTATTTATTTATTTTATGGGCAAGGGCCAGGCTGTGAGCCAGTGTTTTGGGAGTGAACCCTACCAAAAACACAATTTAAAGTTCCTGTAGAACTAAGGTATTATTTGGTAAAACCCTATTATTTTTATAGTAGCAGAAATAAATATATGAATAATGGAGGTGATTGTTCTAGTGTCTCACAGGTAGTTAATAGAAGCAAAGGATGGAAAAATGTATGTCTGTCAAGATTCTCTTGATTATAAGTGACAGAAAACCCAATTCAAACTGGATTTGTTTCTCTTTTTGCTTTTTTATTTTTTTTCAAGAAGCAGGAAGGGATTGTAGTCTTAAATTCAAGTAAAGTCCAGGGATAAAATTTATTAGTGGGGGTAGCAGACTGCAAGTACACAGTAATAAACTGCAGGTTTTCTTAAGACATAGCCTCACATGATGCCGTCTATGCTCAGTTTCCAAGACATCTTTTGGTTGTGCCTTCTGCTATGTTGCCTCCGTCCTAGGCTCTTTCACATGGCTCTAAACAGCTCCAAGCTGCATTTTTGTCTGAGCTTGAGTGCTAATGGGGGTAATGTGTCTCTTTAGGTAAGTCATAGGATCAGCTTGGTTCGGGTTAATAGGCTTAGCTGAAGTCATGTTGCATTCTAAACCAGTGCTTTTCAAACTCTCCATAATGAAGGACCTTTTTATTCTTTTTTTAAAAATACCCAGTCTGTCATGGGCCAATACATTTGTAAAACACAATAAAAATGAATTAGCATGAAAATAAAATAAAAGGACATAAAATATGGGCCCAAAATTTTTGTTTTTCGATTTCTCAGACATAAAATTACTCTGCCCAATTGTTATAAAAGGTTCTTAATTTCTGTACTTGTTACAGACCAGCAGTAACAACAGATAATTACCCTTCGAGGAGCAGCACTCTAAGCTAGGAGTCAGCAAGAGACAACCCACTGACTAAGTCTGGTCCACCACTAGTTTTTAATAAAGTTTTATTGGAACATAATCACACCCATTTGTTTATATATTGTCTATGCTGCTTTTTTGATGTCATGACAGAATTGAGTAGCTGTGACAAAGCATATGCGGCCTACAAGGTTGAAATATTTATTATCTCGTCTTTTACGGAAAAAAAAAAGTTGCCAATTCCTACCCTAAGCAATCACTGTGACCAGAAGATCATAATTTATGATTGATCAAGACCAAGGCACATGCCCACTTCAGAAGCTTATGAACAAAGAGTAGAAACTAGATGATTCTCCAAAGGAAACTGACATTCAGCTATCAAGAGAGGGGGGAAATGGGCTGGGCATGGTGTCTCACACCTGTAATCCCAGCGCTTTGGGAGGCCGATGAGGGTGGATCACTTGAGGCCAGGAATTCAAAAGTGACCTGGCCAACATGGTAAAATCTTGTCTCTACTAAAAATACAAAAAAATTGTCTTGGCATGGTGGTGAGTGCCTGTAGTCCCAGCTACTCAGGAAGCTGAGGCACAAGAATTGCTTGAATCCAGGAAGAAGAGGTTGCAGTGAACTAAGATCATGCCACTGCACCCCAGCCTGGGTGACAGAGCAAGACCCTGTCTCAAAACCAAAAGAAAAAAAAGGGGAAAATGTTTTAGGGAGCCAAAAATCTATAATCACCTAGTTTCAAACTTAGATCTTTTACTCTTAATTCTCTCATCTTTTTCTGACTCTATTTAAAATTGAATTACTGTATAAAATGAATACTGCAAAGTCAAAACATGCTTTAAGTGAATACAGGTAATAACCAAGGCCTGAAAAAATTTGTCATCTCAAATCCTTTGAGAAAAAAAGAGCCATGAAATATGCAAAGGAATAAATAAATAATTTGAAAATGTTATTAAAATAAGAGAATTGATAATACCTACCATGAGAGTGTATAAAATAATCATACCTATAAAATATCTACTTATCTCTACTGTCCAGAAGTAGAAATGAAACTACTTGGAAATTATGTTTGTTTAGCAAATATTTAATCAATATATACCATAAATATCTAAACACTATGCTACATACTAGAACTACAAGAGTTTTTAGAGTGGGCAGGTAACTTGCAGACAGTTGGAAGGATAGACAAAACTGTAGTCAGTGGATAATTTAAAAATTGCAGGTTGTAAGTCTATTATTTAACCATAGCCAAAAGGAGAAGAAATAGAAGTTAGTAATGGGAGATCTCTTTTATCAAAGAAAGTATCTAGGAGAAAGTGATATTGAAGTCACATCCCATAAGAGGAGGAGCAACTAGCCAAAAGAAGGGTAGTTTGGACACAGTGTAGAGAATGTGTAGTGTGGACATGCATAGGAAAAGGTACCAAGACCCTGTGGCAGGAAAATCTTAATCTCCTCCAGGAAAGAAAATCAAAGTAAGCTAGAAGAAGAATAATTCAAAACTTTTCAGGAGGTTAGAAGCCCAATAATTCAGGCTTGGCCTTAGTACATGGAAATTCTTTACTAATTTGGCAAAGTGAGAAAACCTTGAAGGGTTTTAAGCAAGTGGAGGACGTGGTTTGATTTACTTTTTAAAACACTATTTTTGTCTCTTATATTAACTGAGTAATAATAATGATATAATGATTGCTTCATAGCAAGGGCATTGTTCTAAGCAATTTAAACATATTAAGTTACTTAATCTTCATAGCAACTCTATTATTAATTCTATTTTACAGATACAGTTTATAATTACTTTTTATTACTTACTAGGACAAATAAATTTGAGCCTTCTTGTGCTTTAGAACACACAAAAAGAAACAAAGACTCTCATCAAACACAAAGTAGTTGTTTATGAAACCTTGGATACCGTGACCAAATATCCTGTTTTGGGCATTAATATCCTAATTATTTCAGACCATTGATGGATTACTAAAGATTAACTGGGTAGAAACTGATTATGTTTCTGGAAATACAGATGAGCATAGACAGTCATACTAATAATCACAGACAAGTAGACACCATGTTAATACTACTGATATAGCAGATTATGAGAAATTATAGTTATTTCAGAGAGGACCTAGCTTATTTTTTTCTGCATGCGTCTCCCTCCCTGATTCTCCCCAGCCCCATGTATTTTGATCTGCCACATTCACCTTTACTCTCCAAAGTCAAACAGTTCCTTCTTAATACTCTGAAACACAAAATGCAAAGAGCTATGGCATCATCTAAAACAGTTTTGACCGGGTCTGAAGTTTTCCCCAACAAAAGACACAATATCAAGCATTATTCCAAAATTCTAAAGTATTGAAGACATGTATTCAGACCAGCACTCTTACACAAATGTCCATGGCAGCACTATTCATAATACCCAAGGTGGAAACAGCCCAAATGTCCATCAGCTGGTGAACAAGTAAACAAAATGTGATATATCCATACAATGGGATATTACTCAGCCATAAAAAGGAATGATGTATAGGCCAAGTATTCCCAATCCAAAAATCATCCATTTGTTCTGAAGACAAATGTTTTGAGTGCCAGAATGACAGCACAAGTGGAAACTTCCATACTTAATCTCATGTGACAGGTCAAGCGAGTCAAAATGCAGGTGCACAACACACATAGCTTATTCAATATCCCCAACGAAAAAATAAAATTACCTTCTGGCTGTGTATAAGGTGTACATAAAATATGTATAAGTTTTGTTTTTGGATTTAGGTCCCATCCCCACGTTATCTTGTTATGTATACACAAGTACTGCAAAACCCCAAAAAACCTGAAATCTATAACACTTCTGGTCACAAGCATTTTAAATAAGGGATACTTAGCCTGCCCTATAATGAATGAACTTGAAAAACCTTCTATGTGAATGAACCCAGATGCAAAAGCCCACATATGGTATGATTCCATTCACATCAAATATTCAGAAAAGGTAAATCCATAGAGGCAGAAAGCAAACTAGAGGTCGCTAGGGGCTGTAAAGAGAGGAAATGATGATGCTTAATGGGTAGAGGGTTTCCTTTGGGGATCCTGCAAATGTTCTGGTATTAACTTGTGGCAATGATTTGACATTGTGAATATACCCAAAGCCCCTGAACTGTACACTTCAAAATGCTTTAAGTCATGAATTTTAGCTATGTAAATTTTATCTGAATCATGTTTTGAAAAATCATTCCTAGTAGGGAGGCCTTTCTGATGAAAACCTAGTAAGTTTCCATTTTTCCAGGAAAGGGCATTATTTTCTAATATTTTAGAAAGAGAGCTAATGGAACAGCATTCATAGATTTATTTTTATATTTGAACAAAATACATAATACTAAGAGAATGATTAAGTAAAATGATGATTACGATGACAATTACCTTGATCAACATCATCATTATATTATCATAATCATATAATTTCTATAAACTTGGGAACCACAGAAATAATTAATCCAGTGTACACAAACTGAATTTTAGTGCATACCTAATTGACTGTTTTTTGGAGGATTATGTATTTTTAAAGCATCATTTTATGGTGAAGGGACAAGAAAAATTTAATAACCACATTTTAGTGTCATTTATGTATAACCAAATAGAAAGCAAAGAGTAA
>PVKV010022430.1:0-35405 GCA_004027835.1 Alouatta palliata
AAGGCTTTGTAAACCCTGCTGCAAGAGTTGGACCTATATTGAAGGGCATTGGAAAACCTTCGAAAGTTTTTTTTTTTTTTTTTTTTTCCAGGAGTGACATGGTTTAGAAAGACCATTCTGTGCTACTCTACAAAATATGCTCAGGAGTTTAAAAAAATAAAATAGAGGCCAGGCGTGGTGGCTCACACCTGTAATCCTAGCACTTTGGGAAGCCAAGGTGGGTGGATCACCTGAGGTCAGGAGTTCAAGACCAGCCTGAACAACATAGTGAAACCCTGTCTCTACTAAAAATACAAAAAGTAGCCGGGCGTGGTGGCAGGTGCCTGTAATCCCAGCTACTCTGGTGGCTGAGGCAAGAGAATCACTTGAATCTGAGAGGCAGAGGTTGCAGTGAGCTGAGGTCGTGCCACTGCACTCCAGCCTGGGTGACAGAGGGAGACTCCCTTTCAAAATAAATAAAATACAAAGATTACTCTGGCTGAATTTTGGGAATAGTAATAACAATAGCTTTAAATACTTCATTTACTCCTTATACTAACACTTGGAGGTAGGTCTTATTATCTTGTTTTTATAGACGAAGGAGAAATACAAATTGGGATTTGGAGAGCTTACTTCACTCACAAAAATTCACACACTTGATAGGAAGTGGAGTCATGGACCCAGGTCTTTCTGAATCTAAAGCTGTATTGCTGAATCACCTTCAAGTAGTTAGGATTTGTTATGACCTGCTTTATGTTTACTCTGTGGGAAATTCTCATTCATTCTTATAGTATTATTGGCATATTCCGTGATAGTTTACAAAGCACTTATCATCATTTTTTAATTTAAACTCCTTCGAAACTGTGCATTAGGTGGTGGTATCTCCATTTTGCAGGTATGAAAACTGAGGCTTGAGATATGGTCCCATACACCTAGAAGGTGGTGGAGCTGGGACTTGAACACCAAGCTCTTGACAGAAGAAAACCTTCTTAGTGGGTATCTTGTGAACACACACACTTCCTTCTTGGGTTTGTGCCCTTTGTTCATTGTGTGAATGCTTATAAAGTTCTTTCCTTCCAGGTTTTGGAGATCATATTCATTGGAGGACACTGGAAGATGGGAAGAAAGAAGCAGCTGCCAGGTACAAGACGTGGTTTTAGGTCATTTATGGTGGTAAAACATTTTTCAGATATCAACTTTTTTCTTTTGTTTTTAGAGACAGATTTCTCCATATTGGTCAGGCTGGTCTCGAACTCCTGACCTCAGGCGATCCACCCACCTCGGCCTCCCAAAGTGCTGGGATTACAGGCATGAGCCACTGTGCCTGGCCTCAGATATCAACTTAACATTAATTTCAGGTGAAGGGCTATACCAAGGCAGAGCAAGAACTGAATAGTTGCCTAATTACAACAACAGCAATAATATTGGCTAACATTTATAGTTGAGCCTTGAACAACATAGTTTTTTGTTTTTTGACAAGTGTCTTGCTCTGTCACCTGGAGTGCAGTGATGCGATCTTGGTTCATTGTAACCTCCACTTCCCAGGTTCAAACAATTCTTGTGCCTCAGCCTCCCAAGTAACTGAGATTATAGGCATTGCTCCATCATGCCTGGCTAAATTTTGTAGTTTTTAGTAGAGGTGGGGTTTTACCTGATCTTGAGCTCCCGACCGCCTCAGCCTCCCAAAGTGCTGGGATTACAGGTGTGAGCCACCACGCCTAGCTGAACAACATGGGTTTGAACTACACCGGTCCACTTATATGTGGATTTTTTTCAATAATAAATGTATTGGAAAATGTTTTGGAGATTTCAAGCAATTTGAGAAAACTCAGAGATGAATGGCATAGCCTAGAAATCTCAAAAGACTTCAGAAAAAGATATGTTACAAGTACATAAAATTTATGTAGATACTAGTCTATATTATCTTTTTTTTTTTTTTTTTTCTAAGACGAGGTTTCACCGTGTTGGTCAGGCTGGTCTTGAACTCCCGACCTCAGGTGATCCACCCGCCTTGGCCGCCAAAGTGCTTGGATTACAGGCGTGAGCCACCACGCCCGGCCTATATTATCATTTACTACCATAAAACATATAGAAATCTACTATAAAAAGTTAAAATTTATCAAAACTTCTGCACACAGGCGGGGTGCAGTAGCTCATGCCTGTAATCACAGCACTTTGGTAGGCTGAGACAGGCAGATCACTTGAGCGCAGGAGTTTGAGACCAGTTTGGACAAGATGGTGAAACCCCTCCTCTACAAAAAAATACCAGCTACTTAGGGGGCTGAGGCAAGAGAATTGCTTGAATCCGGGAGGTGGAGTTTGCACTGAGCCGAGATTGCACCACTGTACTCCAGCCTGGGCGACAGAGCGAGACTGTCTCAAAATAAATAAATAAATAAATAAAAAGTGAAAAAATGAAAAACTTCTTCATACACTTATATAACATACATGGTGCTATTTGCAGAAGGAAAAAAATGTAAACAAATATAAAGATGCCATATTAAATCATGACTGCAGGCCAGGTGCGGTGGCTCACGCCTGTAATCCTAGCACTTTGGGAAGCTGAGGTGGGCAGATCACGAGGTCAGGAGATTGAGACCAACCTGGCTAACACAGTGAAATCCCATCTCTACTAAAAATACAAAAAATTAGCCGGGCATGGTGGCTCACACCTGTAATCCTAGGTATTCAGGAGGCTGAGACAGAAGAATTGCTTGAACCCAAGAGGCAGAGGTTGCAGTGAGCCAAGATCATGCCATTGCACTCCAGCCTGAATGACATAGCGAGACTCCATCTCAAAGAAAAAAAAAATTTTAAATAAAACAAAAAAACAAAAAAATTATAACTACATAAAAATTAACTGTACTATATAATACATGACTGTAATAATTTTGTAGCCACCTCCTGTTGCTATGGAGGTGAGCGTCAAGTATTGTGAGTATCTGCTTAAAATGCTGTGCAACATTAATCATCTTCAGTGAGCAGTTCATCTCTCCAGCGTATTGCATATGGCTATATAGTCTCTCAGCCAGGCGTGGTGGCTCACGCCTGTAATCCCAGCACTTTAGGAGGCCAAGGGAGGAGGATCACTTGAGGTCAGGAGTTCGAGGCCAGCCTGGCCACCATGGTGAAACCCTGTCTCTACTAAAAATACAAAAAAATTAGCTGGGTGTGGTGGGCACATGCTTGTAATCCCACCTACTTGGGAGGTTGAGGCAGGAGAATTACTCGAACCTGGGAAACAGAGGTTGCAGTGAGCTAAGATCACACCACTGCACTCCAGCCTGGGTGACAGAGCGAGACTTGGTATCAAAAAGAAAAAGTAATCTCCACAGTTCTTGGATATCTTTATGGTATTTAGTGCAATATCATAAACCTAGAATAACACCATGAAACCCATAGAAAGTGCCATAGGTGATGCTGGAAGTGTTTCCAAGAAGCAGAGAAAACTCATAACCTTACAAGAAAAAATGGAATTGCTTGATATGTACTGTAGACTGAGGTCTGCAGAGGTAGTCACTTGCCATTTCAAAATAAATGAATCCATTTTGAGAGTCTGAGGCAGGAGGATTGCTTGAGCCCAGGAGATCGAGATCAACCTGGGCAACAGAGTAAGACTCTATATCTACAAAAAAAAATTTTTTTTTAAGACGGAGTATCACCATGTTGGTCAGGCTGGTCTTGAACTCCTGACCTCAGGTGATCCGCCCACCTTGACCTCCAAAGTGCTTGGATTACAGGTGTGAGCCACCACACCTGGCCCCAAAAATTTAAAAAAAAGATAAATCCAGCGTTAGGACCAATTGTGTAAAAAAAAAGGAAATAAATGAAGTTGTCACTGTAGCTATGCCAACATGCGCAAAAATCGTGCAGTTTTTGCCAAATGCCTTTTTATGTGCATAATATGTAGCTTTTATGTGGGTACTATAAGAAAAGAATATCTATTGACTCTAATATGATTTGAGAAAAAGCAAAGTCATTATATGGCAACTTAAAGCAAAAAGGTATAGTATCTAAAGCTGGAGTATTTAATGCCAACAAATGATGGTTTGCTGATTTTAGAAAGAGGTTTGGCTTAAAAAATGTCAAGATAGGCTGGGTGCAGTGACTCACACCCGTAATACCAGCACTTTGGGAGTCCAAGGCAGGTGGATCATTTGAGGTCAGGTGTTCACGACCATCCTGGCCGACATGGTGAAACTCCATCTCTACAAAAAATACAAAAATTAGCCACGCAGTAGTGGCCTGCGCTTGTAATCTCATCTACTCAGGGGGCTGAGGCAGGAGAATCACTTGGGCCTGGAAGGCAGAGGTTTCGGTGAGCCGAGATCGTGCTACTGTACTCCAGTGTGGGTGACAGAGTGAGACTCTCAAAAATTTCAAGATACAGGAGAAGCAGCTTGTGCTCACCAAGAGGCAGCAAATGAATTCTTGGACACTTAAGAAAATCACTGAAGAGGAAGGATGTCTTCCTGAACAGGTGTTTAATGTAGATTAAGGTACCCTGTTCTGGAAAAAAAATGGCAAAAAGGACATTAATAGTAAGGAAGACCAACCTCTACAAAAAATACAAAAATTAGCTGGGTGTGGTGGCGCGGGCCTATTGTTCCAGCTACTCGGGTCTGAGGTAGGAGGATTGCTTGAGCCTGGAAGATTGAGGCTGCAGTGAGCCCTGAGTGCACACCACTGAACTGTAGCCTGGGCAACAGAACAAGACCCTATTTCCATTTTTGAAAAGAAAAAAAAAAATAGGAAGAGAAGCAAGTACCAAAATTGAAGGCAAGAAGAGATAGGCTAACTCTACTGTTTTATACACACACACACACACACATACATACATACATACATACATACATACATACATACAAAACCCAGCACTTTGGGAGGCAGAGGCGGGACGATTACCAGAGCCCAGGAGTTTGAGTCAGGTTTGTCATCAGAACTGCCCTTGTCTATAAAGCTGCTAACCCCAGCCTTGAAGAGCAAAGATAAACACCAGCTGCCAGTGTTTAGGTTGTACAGTTAGAAGGCTTAGACAACAAGAACCCTTTTTCTGGACTGGTTCCATTGATGCTTTGTTCCTGAAGTCAGTAAGTAGACTTGCCAGTAAGAGACTGCCTTTTAAAGTTCTTTTGATACTGGACAATACTCTGGCCACCCGAAGCTCCATGAGTTCAACACCAAAGGCATAAAAGTGGTCTATTTGCCTCCAAACACAATATTTAAATCAGCTAAAACATCAGGGAGTGATAAGGACCTTTAAGGCTCATTACACACAGTACTCTGTGGAAAAAAGATTTTCAAAGATATGGAAGAGAACCCCAGTAGAGAGAACATCACGAAAGTTTAGCAGGATTATACCATTGAAGATGCCACCATTGTTGTAGAAATAGCCATGAAGGCCCTCAAGCCTGAAACAATAAATTCCTGGGGGATAAAACTGTGTCCAGGTGTGCACAAGACTTCTCAGGGTTTATGACAGACAATTAAAATTATGAGAGATTGTGGATATGGCAAAAAAAAAAAAAAAAGGATGAGGGGTTAAGGATTTTAATATATGATCTTGGATAAATTCAAGAGCTAATAGACACCACACCAGAGGAATGAACAGCAGATAACTTGCTGGAGATGAGTGCCAGATGATGAGGAAAAACATGCAGAAGGAGCAGTGCCAGGAAACATCTGGCAGAAGGTTCTAATTATTTAGGACTGCTTTTGACTTATTTTACAACATGGACTCTTCTAAGATATGTACCCTGAAACTAAAGCAAAGAAAAAGGATTGGTATGGTATGGAAACATTTTTAGAGAAATGAATCTCCCTCCTGCTCCCCGTCCCCCTCTAAAAAATAAAAAAGAGAGAGAAATGAAAAAGCAAAAAAGTCAGAAATTATAATGTATTTCCATAAAGTTACAACAAGTGTGCCTGCTTGTTCTGCCTCCCTTTCCATCCTCCTCTGCCTCTGCCATCTTGAGACAGCACGACCAACCCCTCTTCCTCCTCCTCAGCCTACTCAGCGTGAAGACAAGGATGAAGACCTTTATGATTATCCACTTCCACTTAATGAATACGAAATATATTTTTGCTTCTTTATGATTTTCTTTTTCTTTTCTTCTTTTTTCCCCCCCTGCTTCCTGGAAACATTTTCTTAATAACATTTTCTTTTCTTTAGTTTATTTTATTGTAAGAATATAATATGTAATACATATGACATTCAAAATATGTGTTAACTGAATATATTATTAGTAAGGCTTCCAGTCAACAGTAGGCTATTAGTAGTTAAGTTTTAGGGAGTCAAAAGTTATATGCAGATTTTTGACTGCATGGGGGGTCAGTGCCCCTCATCCTGGGGTTGTTCAGGGGTCAGCTACTGTGCCTTAGGCATTAAATTATGCAAATCAACTCATTTCATTCTCACAACAACTTTTTGAGGTAGGTGTTATTGTTATCTTAATTTTAGAGAAGAAAAAAGTAAGGCACATTTTTTCTAAGTTTACCAAGATAACTTGCCCAAGATCACACAGCTAGCAAGTGGCAGACCTAAGCACTCTGGCTTCAGAGCCTGCTCTTTAAACTTGTATACCACACTGCCTACTCGAGTCAAGTTGAATAATCTAAAGTCTCAAGTAAGTTTAGTTTATGCACAGACAGTTCAGTGCATGAGGAGGGAAAGGCAGGGCATGAGAGGGAAAGCTAAGCACTGGTCTGTGTTTACTTTTTTTTTGTTTTTTTGAGATGGAGTTTCGCTCTTGTTGTCCAGGCTGGAGTGCAATGGTGGCATGGTCTCAACTCACTGCAATCTTCACCTCCCGGGTTCAAGCAATTCTGCTTCAGCCTCTCGAGTAGCTGGGATTACAGGCGCATGCCACCATACCTGGCTAATTTTTTAAAATACAGTTTTAGTAGAGACAGGGTTTCACCATGTTGGCCAGAGTGGTCTCAAACTCCCGACCTCAGGTGATCCACCCTCCTTGGTCTCCCAAAGTGCTGGGATTACAGGCATGAGCCACCATGCTGGGGCTGTGTTTACATTGATTTAACCCTCACAACAACCTACTAAGTTGGTACACCTGTGAAATAACTTATTATTTTATAGAAGGGGAAATTGAAGTACAGAAAAGTTATATAATTTGCTAATAATTACAACGCTAGTAAGTGGCACAGCCAAGACTTGAATCTTTTTTACTATACAGTACCAGAGAGATGCAAAGACCCCAGTATATGTGCACCTACAGTATACCCACATACACAGGCACACTCACATTTCTGCACCTACCATTCTATAGTGCTTGCTGTTTATAGAAGAGATCCAACAGTTCCATAGCCCTGGGTCTCAAACCTTCTGCTAGAATAGAGTTGCCAGATTGAGCAAATAAAAATAAAGGCTGGCCAGGCACCGTGGCTCATGCCTTTAATCCCAGCACTTTGGGAGGCCGAGGCTGGTGGATCACCTGAGGTCAGGAGTTCAAGACCAGCCTGGCCAACATGGCAAAACCCCTTCTCTACTAAAAGTATAAAAATTAGCTGGGTGTGGTGGCAGACACTTGTAGTCCCAGCTGCTTAGTTGGCTGAAACAGGAGAATCGCTTGAACCTGGAGGCAGAGGTTGCAGTGAGTTGAGATCATGCCACTGCACTCCAGGCTGGACAACAGAGTGAGACTGTCTCAAAAAAGAAAAAAAATAATAAAGGATGCAGGCCAGACATCTTGGCTCACATACCTGTAATCCCAGCACTTTGGAAGGCAGAGGTGGTACAATTACTTGAGCCCAAGAGTTTGAGACCAGCCTGAGCAACATACTGACACTTCATCTCTAAAAAAGTAAGTAAATAATAATAAAAAATTAAGGATGCCCAGTTAAATTTGAAATTTAGATGATTTTAAACATATCCATGCAATATATGAGACACACTTAAGCTTAAAAATGTTGTTATCTGAAATTTAAATTTAACTGGGCATTCTGTATTTTATCTGGCAACCTACTAAGGAGAAAAATTCCCATTTGTCTTTCAAGTTTTAAGTCAAACGAATATTCCTACATTAAGTCTTCAATGATTTCTCTGGGTAGTTTGTTTTTCCCTTCTGTTCTCTTATAACCTCACCTGCATCTATCCATTATAGTGTTTATTACTCTGATTGTAGGTGCCTGATCCTTACCATTCAAACCCTTTATCCTTTTTTTTTTTTTTTTTTGAGACAGTCTTGTTCTGTCGCCAGGCGCCAGGCTGGAGTGCAGTGGCGCGATCCCCGCTCACTGCAACCTCCGCCTCCTGCAGACCCTTTATCTTTTGTGGGGAAACAGGTTTATGTTCATCTTTGAATTCCCAACCATGAAGATGTTGAACGATTGAAATGGTAATTGAATAAACATTTACTGAGAGCCAGTAGGTGTAAGAGGAGGAATGAAGGAGAACCAGCATTTATGAATTGCCTTCTATATGCTAAATATAGTCCTGATTGCTTATAATATTTAATGCCCCTGAGGCTTATTTATAAATGGACGGGCAGGCTTTGGCCGCAGGGAGATCACGTTCTCCTGAGGCCTATAACACTTGGCATAAATAACTGATGCCATTCTAGTCTCTGCATCTCCTTTCTGAGAGCTTTCTCCTAGTTGGCATCGAACTCCTGTTTCCATAGCAACAAGGTCTGTAAAAGTCAAGGGACAGGAAGAGCAGTTTGCACTTCCGGCTTACGTCGGGACGCGGACAACCCGGAAGGTGACGCAGCCCGGTGGTATATGGTCGCTCCCTGAGGATGCCGCTCGTGGTGTTTTGCGGGCTGCCGTACAGCGGCAAGAGCCGACGTGCTGAAGAGATGCGCGTGGCCCTGGCGGCCGAGGGCCGCGGGGTGTACGTGGTAGACGACGCGGCGGTGCTGGGCGCAGAGGACCCAACCGTGTACGGCGATTCTGCTCGTGAGAAGGCACTGCGTGGAGCTCTGCGAGCCTCCGTGGAGCGGCACCTGAGTCGTCACGACGTTGTCATCCTGGACTCGCTTAACTACATCAAAGGCTTCCGCTACGAGCTCTACTGTCTGGCGCGGGCAGCGCGCACCCCGCTGTGCCTGGTCTACTGCGTACGTCCCAGCGGCCCGAGCGCTGGACCTCAGGTGGCGGGCGCGAACGACAACCCGGGCCTGAACGTCAGTGTGAGTTGGCGGCCACGCGCCGAGAAGGACGGGAGACCCCTGGCGGCCGGCAGCAGTGTCCTCAGGGAACTGCATACTGCGGGCTCCGTAGTAAATGGAAGTGCCCAGGCCGACGTTCCTAAGGAACTGGAGCTAGAAGAAACCGGGGCTACAGAGTCACCAGCTCTCGTGATTCCGGAATCAGAGAAATCTGCAAAGCATGTGTCCAGTGCCTTTTACTCTCCCGAACTCCTGGAGGCCCTAACGCTGCGCTTTGAGGCTCCCGATTCTCGGAATCGCTGGGACCGGCCTTTATTCACTTTGGTGGGCTTAGAGGAGCCGTTACCCCTGGCGGAGATCCGCTCTGCCCTGTTTGAGAACCGGGCCCCACCACCCCATCAGTCTACGCAGTCCCAGCCCCTCGCCTCCGGCAGCTTTCTGCACCAGTTGGACCAGGTCACGAATCAAGTATTGGCTGGACTGATGGAAGCGCAGAAGAGCGCTGTCCCCGGGGACTTGCTCACGCTTCCTGGTACCACAGAGCACTTGCGGTTTACCCGGCCCTTTACCATGGCAGAACTGAGTCGCCTTCGTCGCCAGTTTATTTCGTACACTAAAATGCATCCCAACAATGAGAACTTGCCTCAACTGGCCAACATGTTTCTTCAGTATCTGAGCCAGAGCCTGCACTAACCAGAGGAGGTGGGGGGGTGGGGGGGGGGAAGCCATGGCTTCTTATCTCCAGTGCACATTATTTTTCTGGGAAGAATAGGCTGAAGGTCTCCAGAGCATATCAGTGCAGTACTGTACTAGAGCTGTTGTGACTGATTCACTCAAACTTTCCTGCCTGTCTCTGTATAAGGCCTTGGGTTTACAGTATAAGTTGAGACTAAAGAGAATGGAGAACTATTCGTGGCGCATCCTGGGAAATCTCTCCAGAGAACAGACCTCAGGTGGATAGGAATTGCTTAGATTGGATCCTACTTGGGATATTACAGAGCATTGACCATTGACTTTCCTCATCTGAGGTGTGGGAGAACAGACTGGATGGATGAGAATTGTTTTAAACGATTGTGAACAGAAACCGAAGATGGCACAGTTCTACATCTGTACCTGCCCTTTTTTCATGCCACAAAAGTATTTTTTGAGTACTGTACTGACTTTTTGCTAGTCTTTATTCTGGGACTGAGTTCACAGATAAATTCGTTGGTTTTTATGCTTGGGAATCTTTGTTTTTGTGGAAGTAGGACAGTTGTCTCCTAGATTATTTCCTCTAATAAAATCTTTTAAAATAGTCTACTGGAATCCCTTTCACTTAATGTAACTTAATGTTCCCTATGTAACTCCATGTAATATTTTAGGTACATTTGTCATTGGTCTGCCTTTAAGTAGTATTTTGATAGTGCTGGGAATATAAATTTTGATCTAGTCTAGAGTAATTATAACAATTTCCTTAACTGTTTTGCTTCATTCTGTATTTGAAGGCAAGTATCATTGTAAGCTTGCCTTTCATTCTTCATTGATTTCATTGAACAAATGGTAGGTACTTAATTTAACAATGCCTGTGATTTTTCAAAGACTAATTAGATACAGTATTTTTGCTCTTGAGGTATAGTGGTGAGATGCCAGGTGTGGTGGCTCATGCTTGTAATCCCGGCACTTCTGGAGTCCAAAATCGAGGTCAGGAGTTCAAGATTAGCCTGGTCAACATAGTGAAACGCTGTCTCTGCTAAAAATACAAAATAGTCAAGCATGGTGGTGTGCCTGTAATCCCAGCTATTCTGGAGGCTGAGGCACGAGAGTCCCTGGAACCTGGGAGGCAGAGGTTGCAGTGAGCTGAGATCGCACCACTGCACTCCAGCCTGGGTGACAGAGTGAAAGTGTGTCTCGAAAAACCAAAAGAGATGTGGTGAGCAGTACAAGTAAAAGACAGGATGAAATGGGCTGGTGGTCAGAGGATGATGGCAAAATGCTTTGGAAACTGGTGAAAAGGACTAACTAGCTGCTAGGAAAGGTGGTTTTGGAAAAGCTTTATAGAAGAGTTAACAGTTCAACCACCACTGTAGAATAATGTCAGCAAAGGACCAAATAGTAAATGTTTTTAGGCTTTGTAGACCATCAGATACTGTTGCTACTTATAGATGGCAAGTAAACAAATGAGCATGAGTGTATTTTAATAAAATTACAGATACTGCAATGTAAATTACATTTAACATATCACTAAGGAGTCTTTAGATTTGCTTTGCAAACATTGAAAAATGTGGAAAAATATATTTGCATATCATGGGCCCTATGGAAGCAGGAGGTGGGCTGGGTTTGGCCTGCAGACCCTAGTTTGCCAACCCTTGCTCTAGAAGGATAAATAGATGTTTGCCACGGAGAAAAGAGAAAGCAAGACATTCTAAAACATGCATGGTCTGAAACTATGGAGCTGTTCAAAGGTGAGATAGATGGGCTGCCTTGATGGTATATTCCTTGCTCATCAGGTAATCAATACCACCTTTTGTTTCTGGTAAGAGGATTCATGTGTGAAATGGAGGTTTGGATGAGGCAAACTCAAAAGGCCTTTTCCAGTCTTCATTCAGTTGGTTATTGATTGAATAGGGTTTAACCATGGATTCTGGATTGACATTCTAAATTGAAGTAGACTGTAATAGAAAGAACATTGGTTCTGGAGTTGGACTTCTGAGTTAGCTACTAAGCGGCAGGACATAGGTTTTTGTTTTGTTTTGTTTTTTGAGACAAGGTCAGGCTGTTTCCCAGGCTGAAGTGCAATGGTGTGAGTAGCTGGGACTACAGGCGTGCACCCCATGCCTGGCTAAGTTTTGTACTTTTTGTAGAGGCGGGTTTTCACCATGTTGCCCTAGCTGGTCTTGAACTTTGAGCTTAAGTGATCTTCCTGCCTCAGCCTCCCAAAGTGCTGAGATTACAGCTGTGAGCCACTGAGCCCAGCCTAGAATCTAGATTTTATGTGGCTAAATATTTACTCTATTGAGCATCTCGGTTTTCTCATTTCTATTGTGAGACTGTTAATAGTATCTACCTTAGGGTTATTTTGAGGATTTAAATGAGATAATCCATATATAACACAATGTCGTATAATAAACATTAAGCACATTTTAGCTATTATGGTTATCTGTATCCTACTGGCCACCTAAACTTGTCCTGCTCATTTGGTTTACAAGCTTTTACAAGTATTGGAGGCGAAAGTCCATCCAGATGTGAGATAGGCCTAAAGTGAGGTAGCTCAATAATTCATTTGACACTTAATGAATGAGTTAATTTATGTGTATTTACAGTAGTGCCTGGCACATGGTAAATGGTATATACGTGTTTGCTATCAATGATATATGTGTCAGACATAAGGGACATAGAGGCAGCTAAGGGTTCCTTGTCTTAGGAATCCCCAGGTCCAGTGGAGGGAGATGGGTAAATAATAAATGCAGATCAATATGTTAAGTATATGGTAGCTTTTATACAGTGTATGTTGTTATGGTGACATGGGGTTGTGTGATAGAGAAAGCTAATGGCTACCTACCTACATGGGGTCTTCCTACTAGTTGTCATTTGATCCTTGAGAGCTTAAGAGCGTCCTCTAGCCAGTCTGGTTCAGGTGGATTGCATTGCTCATTGTGAACACTTTCCTCCCTGATAATAAAAATTATATTGTAGAAAAATCGTGAAATACAAATGTAGTATAGAAAAACATCCACAATCCCATCATCCACAGAAAACTGCTATTATGTTTTGGTACATTTTCTTTTAGGCTCTTTTCTCTGTACATATTTTATAATTAAAATCAGACTATAGGTATGTTTGTATCCTAGTTTTTTATATAAGCTACCAATGAAAAATTATTTTCAATGATTATATAACAATCATTTAGAAATACTGTAACATTTTGTTTGTTTTGAGACAGTCTTCTGTTGCCCAGGCTGGAGTGTAGTGGCGTGATCTTGGCTCTCTGCAACCTCCACCTCCCAGGCTCAAGCAATTCTCATGCTGCAGCCACCCCAACAGCTGGGACTACAGGCACATGCCACCACATCCAGCTAATTGTTGTATTTTTAGCAGAGACAGGGTTTTGTTTTGTTGGCCAGGCTGGTCTTGAACCCCTGGCCTCAAGTGATCCGCCCTTATCAGCCTCCCAAAGTTCTGGGATTACAGGCATGAGCCACCGTGCCCAGTCCTCCCTAACTTTAAAGCCCAAATTTGCAAAATTTACAGAAATGGTTAGAATTTATCAATAATTTTGTTACAGCAATTATCTGTTATTATTGAACATTTAAATTGTCTAAAGATTTTCCCAATTGAAATAATACTACAGAAATACATTTATATGTTAATCTTTATCACATTTTTTTTTGGTGCTGTGACTTGGATACGAATCTTTAACACATTTTATTAGATTTCAAGAAGTGGAATTACTAGATTATAATTTCTTTGTTTTGCTTTTAAGTGGACTGCCCCTGATGGTGATTATTCATAAATCATGGTGTGGAGCTTGCAAAGGTAAGTGCAAGTGCTCAATCTAAATTCAAAACTCAGATGTGTTGTCAGATATTTAGCAAATATTGACACTGACTCTGGCCCAGTACTCTATTTAAGGAATACTAAAGAAATATATTACATTGGCTGGGCGCAGTGGCTTACACCTGTAATCCCAGTACTTTGGGAGGCTGAGGTGGGCTGATTACTTGAGGCCAGGAGTTGACCAGCCTGGCCAACATAGTGAAACCCCAGCTCTACTAAAAATACAAAAAAATTAGCCGGGTGTGGTGGCATGTCCCTATAATCCCAGCTACTCAGGAGGCTGAGAATCACTTGAGCTTGAGACGTGGAGGTTGCAGTGAGCTGAGATCAAAATGATAATAATAATTGGAATGTATGCATATATACAACATATATACACACATACATATATGTATACACATATATATACACATGTGTGGCAGACTGTCACTTTATTGTTTTTCACTTCAATAGTTTTTGAAATGTAACTATAAAAAGCAAGTAATGATTTTCCCCCATTCATATGCCATTATCCTTGTGGTAATAGCGTCAGAGAAACAAAATAAGTCACTCAAGGTCACATAGCTGTGCAGGTTCAGAATCCAGGTAGCCTAATTCTTTATTTTTAGAGTGTAAAAAAAAAAGTTTGTCATATGAATCAATTCAAGAAACGCCTAAACTACCAAAGAGAAATAGTGATGCTTATGCTTTTTAAGGTTTGAATATGACAATGATGTTTTTTCTTCTGTTCCAAAATCTTTCCCCCCCCAGCGCTAAAGCCCAAATTTGCAGAATCTACAGAAATTTCAGAACTCTCCCATAATTTTGTTATGGTAAATCTTGAGGTAAGATTTTGAGAATTTCTTCTTTCTGCTATGATTTTAAGACTTTAAAAACTAACATCATTTGTGCATATTCATTATAGCTTCATTAATGGTATAAAATCAAATTTATGTATGTGTTTTTCTCTTGACCTCTAATACTAAGGCTTGCATCAGATGTGTTAGAAAGCCATCTAGGCTGGGCGCGGTGGCTTATGCCTGTAATCCCAGCACTTTGGGGGGCTGAAGCGGGCGGATCACGAGGTCAAGTGATCGAGATCATCCTGGACAACATGGTGAAACCCCATCTCTACTAAAAAATAGAAAAATTAACTGGGAGTGGAATTGCTTGAACCTGGGAGGTGGAAGTTGCAGTGAGCTGAGATCATGCCACTGCACTCTAGCCTGGCGACAGAGTGAGACTCCATCTCAAAAAAAGAAAGCTGTTTAACATGTTTAACATCTATTTCTGGGAAGAACTAGGAGAGGAGAGATTGAATAAGATGACTAAAAAAATTTTTTTTTTTGTTTTGTTTTTTGACATGGAGTCTTGCTGTGTCACCCAGGCTGGAGTGCACTGGTGCAATCCTGGCCCACTACAACCTCCTCCTCTTGGGTTAAATCAGTTCTCCTGCCTCAGCCTCCCAAGTGGCTGGGATTACAGGGAGGTACCATCATGCCCAGATAATTTTTGTATTTTTGTTTATAAATTTTTTTTTTTTTTTTGGAGACAGAGTTTCGCTCTTGTTACCCAGGCTGGAGTGCAATGGCGCGATCTCGGCTCACCGCAACCTCCGCCTCCTGGGTTCAAGCAATTCTCCTGCCTCAGCCTCCCAAGTAGCTGGGACCACAGGCACGTGCCACCATGCCCAGCTAATTTTTGTATTTTTAGTAGAGACGGGGTTTCACCATGTTGACCAGGATGGTCTGGATCTCTTGACCTCAGCCTCCCGAGTAGCTGGGACCACAGGCACGTGCCACCATGCCCAGCTAATTTTTGGATTTTTAGTAGAGATGGGGTTTCACCATGTTGACCAGGATGGTCTGGATCTCTTGACCTCAGCCTCCCGAGTAGCTGGCACCACAGGCACGTGCCACCATGCCCAGCTAATGTTTGGATTTTTAGTAGAAACGGGGTTTCACCATGTTGACCAGGATGGTCTTGATCTCTTGACCTCGTGATCCACCCGCCTCGGCCTCCCAAAGTGTTGGGATTACAGGCGTGAGCCACCGCGCCCGGCTAAAATTTTTTTAAATTATTATTTTTTTTGAGACAGAGTCTCACTGTCGCCCAGGCTGGAGTGCAGTGGTGTAGTCTTAGTTCACTGCAACCTCCGCCTCCGGGGTTAAAGTGATGCTCCTGCCTCAGCCTCCCCAAGTAGCTGGGAGTACAGGCGTGTGCCACCACACCAGGCTAATTTTTGTATTTTTAGCAGAGATGGGGTTTTGCCGTGTTGGCCAGGCTGGTCTCGAACTCCTGACCTCAGGTGATCCACCCACCTCGCCTCCTAAAGTGCTGGGATTACATGTGTGAGCTACCGTGCCTGGCCAATTTTTGTATTTTTAGTAGAGATGAGATTTCACCATGTTGGCCAGGCTGGTCTCAAGCTCCTCACCTTAAGTGATCCACCCACCTCAGCCTCCCAAAGTACTAGGATTACAGGCATGAGCCAGCACGCCTGGCCTTAAGATGACTAAATGTTAAGGTCCTTTTATGTTTATGATTATGACTTGTTTTACATCTTTGTAAAGCTAGGCTAAAGGTATAGTAAAGTCATACATGCAGACCACAACTTTCTGCAAAATGTGATTCTATTATATCCAAGTGAGTTGAATGGAAAGCACCACACTCTTGAGTTCAAATCACGAGTCCTTTATTGCCGGCGACTGAGAATCAACTCACACTCAAATCTCTCAGCCCCAAGGAAGGGGTGTGATTTCCTTTTATATGTTGCTCAGGGTAAGGAGGCAAAGCAGAATTTTACAGAAGCAGAATAAGCAAGTTAGGGGAGGAAACTGGTAACCAGGGGAGGTGGAAGTTCTCATGATTGTTGGTTACTGAGGGGGTTGATCACAATGAGCAAGGGACTTGCCAAGCAGGCTGTGATTACAATGGTTACAAGATTCTGGGTACAGCATGACCTGGTGGTGCACAGCGTAACCTAGTTGTGCACCTGGGGGAAACGTGGTGAGGGGAGAAACTAAGATGGAGTCAGTTAGGCCTGTATCTAAGATGAAGTTAGTTTGGTTTATCTCAATTCAATCGAGCACCTAATCTGTGCTGGGCTTATATGTGCAACCTGCTTATTTCCTTATGAAAATAGCTTTTATATACCTCATATAGGTTATAGGCCTTGGAATCCTGAGTCATAGAATGTCAGATCTTAGAGTTGGAAGAAATTTTTAGGCTATTGGTACTGTCATCATTTTACGGGAAAAACATCTTAGGCCTGAAGCAGGTATGTGATTTGGTCAAAATCATAGAGCCTCATAAGTGATAAGAATAGGTACTCTGACCTAGCCATGCTCTCTTTTAGGCCCTACTTTCATGTATGGGGTACTCAGATGCCCTTGATGATACTGCTAGCTGTAAGTTTCTGTAAAGATGATATTTACTTGGGCCAGGCACGGTGGCTCATGCCTGTAATCTCAGCGCTATGGGAGGCTGAGGTGGGCAGATCATGAGTCAAGAGATTGAGACCGTTCTGGCCAACATGGTGAAATTCCATCTCTACTAAAAATACAAAAATTAGCTGAGAATGGTGGTGCGCACCTGTAGTCCCAGCTACTTGAGAGGCTGAGGCAGGAGAATCACGTGAACCCAGGAGGCAGAGGTTGCAATGAGCTGAGATCTCGCCACTGCACTCCAGCCTGATAACAGAGCAAGCAAGACTCTCTCAAAAAAAAAAAAAAAAAAAGATGATGTTTACTTAAATATAAGTCTGAGAATCTTGTGAACACATTAACAGTTAACAGTGAGGCAGCTAAGGGATTGCTTATATAGCTAGTGGATAGACTGAATGCTGATTCACCTCACCATATTGAAGTTATATTCAAAGAAATGATACCAGTTAACCCCGGAAATGGGAACCACATCATAAACTGTAAAGCTATTGATTGCCTTTGCACATGAATTCCTCACTACTTTCTATGGTGAATTGGGATTCTTAGTCTTTTTTTTTTTTTTTTTTTTTTTGAGACAGAGTCTCGCTCTGTTGCCCAAGCTGGAGTGTAGTGGTGCGATCTTGGCTCACTGCAACCTCTGTCTCCTGGGTGCAAGCAATTCTCCTGCCTCAGACTCCCGAGTAGCTTGAACTATAGGCACCCACCACCACGCCCAGCTAATTTTTTTTGTATTTTTAGTAGAGATGGGGTTTCACCGTATTGGCCAGGCTGGTCTTGAACTCCTGACCTTGTGATTGCCTGCCTTGGCCTCCCAAAGTTCTGGGATTACAGGCATGAGCCACCACACCTGGCCAGGATTCTTACTCTAAGGAGACAGTAATAACGTCTTCAGAGAGGATTCTCCAACTTTGGAAATTTCTTAAAAAGAAAACTGATTGTGTGGGTTTTTCATCTCCTGGGAGGACTGTGAGTCCCCAACTGTAACTAAAATGCCAGTCTTATTATTCATGCACTAAAGAAATACTGTGTGCAAGTCAATGATGTAGGTACTAGGAATGTAGCAGTGAACAAAACAGACAAAATTTCCTCATTGAAATAACATTCTAGTGTAGGAAGACAGACAAATAAGTACTTTAGAATATGTCAGATGGTAGTAAATGCTATGGCTAGAAAAGAAAGATGGAAGGGATGACTGCAGTTTTAAATAGATGGTTCAAAAATAAAGGGACATTTGAGCAAAGATCTGAAACAGAAAAGGGAATGAACCATGTGGATAATAATGGGGGAAGTGTGTCCAGGTAGAGAGTAAGAGCAAGTCCAAAAGCCTGAATTAGGATTATGCCTGGCTTTTTTAATGACAGCAGCAGCAGGAGGTCAGTGTGGCTGAAGAGGACTTGCCAAGGAGTAGGACATGAAGTTAGAGAAGTGCCTAGGTGACAGATCATGTAGGGCCTTATAGGCCACTGCAAGGACTTGTGGTTTTGCCCTGACAAGTGAGGAAGCCACTGAATGGTTTTGAGGAGAGAGAGAACATTATGTTACTTAAGGTTTACATTGAATCCTAATAGGATGAAGAGGAACCCAAAGATGAAGATTTCAGCCCTGATGGAGGTTATATTCCACGTATCCTTTTCCTGGGTAAGGCACATGATCTTAATCTGGGAATCCATGATGTGGATGGAGAGAGAAATGAATCAAGGCACTGACTCCACCTAGTGAAACTATACCAGGATGACCACAAACAAACAAAAACCAGTTTCCAGAGAGAGTAGGGGAGTTCTGAATGTTGGAACTACAAGTTTGAAGGAAAACTTTTCCCATTAACTAACTGCTTTTGTGAGCAATGACAAGAGTTTGACCATGCTCAGTGGCTCATGCCTGTAATCTCAGCACTTTGGGAGGCCAAGGCGGGTGAATCGCTTGAGTCCAATTTAAGACCAGCCTGGGCAACATGGTGAAAGCTTGTCTCTACAAAAAATACAAAAATTAGCCAGGTGTGGTGGCATGCACCTGTAGTCCCAGCTATTCAGGAGGCTGAGGCAGGAAGATCGATCAAGCCTGGGAGGTCAAGGCTGTAGTGAGCCATAATCGTGCCACTGCCCTTGAGCCTGAATGACAGAAGGAGCCTCAATGACCCTATCTCAAAAGAAAAAAGAGTTTGAACATCCATTTATTCACTCAGTAGCCATTTGAGCACCAGCATATGTCAAGTGCTGTATTGGGCACTACAGAGACAGAGATAAGCCAGAATTCCCACCCTTGACCCTATAGTGCAGCTGAGGCAATAGAATAATATAACCAGACAAATGTCTTTCCACAGACAACTTTATAAGAGATATGTAATGACCACCTAATCTTTGCTCAGCATAAATTCTGCTAGATTTTATGGGGGATATAAATAAAAATCATCAAGTAGAAAAGGAAGCACAAATGTAGGAGGCATTATGGTGAGGTAATGGACTGCAAATATGGGCAGATCTTATTTTCCAGAGGGCCTAGTGTACTGTGTAGTGTTTGAAGTACCTGTCTATTGTAATTGCTGCAAAACCCTGTGCCATTTTGTCTATAACAGATCCCAGTGGCAAGGTGCATCCTGAAATCATCAATGAGAATGGAAACCCCAGCTACAAGTATTTCTACGTCAGTGCTGAGCAAGGTATAGTTATGCTGAAGGGACGGAGGATTACTGCTAGATTTAACTAGGATGAACCACATGCAAGGTCTGTGATAGGAAAGTAAATTCAGCATGTTAGCTGAGTGTCTCCTGCTTATCTAGCTTTTGGCTAGATCCTGTGTAGGATATAGGAGAAAGATGAGACTGAGCCCTTTCCCTTGGGAGAGCTGACTGACGCACAGGCAGCTGTGAAGAACTGAGGCACACAAGTGACTGAGATAGTCACTTGCCCATAGTTTCACACTTAATAAGTAGCAGAGCCAGGATTTGAGTCCAGAACTTAGTTTTTTCCTAGTGAGCTAATACTGTTCTTCCTATGAAAATTCAGAGGAGAGGAATAGTGTTAGGTGAACAAGTCTGAGGTTTCATAGATATTAAACTTAAATAGGTCGGGCGCAGTGGCTCGCATCTGTAATCTCAGCACTTTGGGAGGCCGAGGTGGGTGGATTACTTGAGGTCAGGAGTTCAAGACCGGCCTGGCCAACGTGGCAAAACCCTGTCTCTACTAAAAATGCAAAAAATATCTGAGCGTGATGGTGGGTGCCTGTAATCCAAGCTACTTGGGAGGCTGAGGTAGGAGAATTGCTTGAGCCTGGGAGGTGGAGGTTGCAGTGAGCCAAAATCGTGCCGTTGCATTCCAGCCTGGGTGACAGAGCGAGACTCCATCTCAAAAAAAACTTAAATGGACCTAGAAGGATAAAAATTTTATCTCTGGACAGATATGAGGAGGACATTTCAAGCTATGGAAGTAAAGTGGAGGGGAGATGTAGCCCAGCATAGAGTTTGTAAGGTTTGCTAGAGGAAATAATGACTGAATTAAGTCTTAGAGAATGAGACCTTGTTGGTAGCAGAATGGGAAAAGCATGTTCCAGGAGAGAAGAGCACCAGCACAAACAAGTGAAGGAAGTTTGGAGTCATCAGCCAATCACACTGTTTTGTTCTCTAATCTTTGAGCACAGTCATTCTGGAGGCAGGGGTTGGAATTCATGCCACGTATTCTTGCTGTTTTCCTTTCTTTTCCCCTCATTTGTGAAAGGGAGTTGTGTGTTAAGTTGCCATGCGTTCCTATTGCCATGCTGCCAGGTTGTTGATCACTTTGATTTCAGTCCTTGGAACTCTTATTCTCAGATTAGGGATGGGGAAGAGATCTGTAGATACTATTACCTTCTCCTGGCTAAGGAGAATGTCATGTTCCTTAACCAAATGCAGATCACTGGAGATTAGTATCAAAGGAAATTTTTCTACATGGAGAAGGGCAGCTGGGCTTTAGGTCCCTAATTCTTGTATCTTGAGATTCACCCTCCCTTTAGAAATTCATCCAAGTTACCACTGATGTCTTCACACTGACATAGTCCAGATGTGAACACGAGACCCTTCCCTAAATCCCCCATCTCTCAGCCGACATGAAACTGGAACATTCAAACCTGGCTTTACTAAAGGCATAGACAAAACAAAAGAGAAATAACAAACTATATTATCTGGCTCTTATGAGCTTATGGGTTGGCTTTGCAGGATTCATAGACTCTGGCTCAACCCAACTCCTGGCCTGCCATTATATAGGGGTGCTATTGTAGAACTACCACTCAGGAGCCTATACTGAAATAGCTGTCCTCCTCAATTCTAAATCCATAAGCAGGATGCCCCAAGACAGACAAGAAGTTTCATCTCGAGCCTACTTAAAGCCTCCTTCCAGGTTTCTCTCTCCCTCTCTTTCTTTTTTTTGGCCTGAGAACTTGTTTTCATCCATGTATAGTTGATACTGGAAATGATGACCCCCTTCAGTAGAGACACCCCCGCCCCAGCACACACACTCATCAGTGTAATCTGTAACCTCCACAGGAAGTCAAATAAGCGCAACATTCATCCAAAAGATACGGTGGGGACGGTAAGGAGGTGTTTCCTCTTCCCTTGGGGTCAAGTGAACATCTACAGTCTAGGACAGGGGATCAGCTCTAATCCTAGAGGGTAAGCCAAAATCACTGCTAAGATTTTTGTAGGACTTCATAGTTGATAAAACACTTTTATTATCTGTTCTCCCATTTAATTTCTTTTTAAATCCAGTTTCTGTGGAATCTCCCATTTAATTTTTCTAATCCTGTGTGAAGTGAGTAACGTTATTTCATTTTATAAATGAGGAAACAAATTAAAAGAGATAAAGGACAGCTGGGCGAAATCCCAGCGCTTTGGGAGGCCGAGGCACGCAGATCATGAGATCAGGAGGTCAAGACCATCCTGGCTAACACAGTGAAACCCTATCTCTACTAAAAATACAAAAAATTAGCCAGGTGTGGTGCTGTGCACCTGTAGTCCTGGCTACTCAGGAGGCTGAGGCAGGAGAATCACTTGAACCCAGGAGGCGGAGTTTGCAGTGAGTTGAGATTGTACCACTGCACTCCAGCCTGGGCAACAGAGCAAGAAAAAAGAAAAAGAGATAAATGACTTGCCTGGGCCAAAATCCAGAGCTAGATCTTGAGTCCAGATCTTGTACACCTCTCGTATTTCTTCTGAAACATTTAAAAATGTTCATTGGTTGTCAGATGTCAAATATGACTTACTTTGTACTTTTTTCCTCCAATCTTTATTTCACAGTTGTTCAGGGGATGAAGGAAGCTCAGGAAAGGCTGACAGGTGATGCCTTCAGAGAGAAACATCTTGAAGATGAGTTGTAACGTGAATGTGCCCCTTCTTTCATCAGAGTTGGTGTTCTGTAAGGAAAGCAGCAAGGGAGGGAATATTGAGGAGTCATCCAGAACAATTAAGCCAACCAGGAAACCTCATTCCTACCTACACTGGAAGGAGCTCTCTCACTGTGGAAGAGATATGCTAACAGAAGCTGGTCTGCATGTTTGTAGATCCAACAGAGAGTGGCAGACTTTCTTCTCCTTCTCCCTCTCACGTAAACGTCAATTTGTCATTGAATGTAAAGAATAAAATCTTCTGATACAAAATGTAAGCCACTTGGAGGTTTACTCTTTGTATTTAGGTATTTGAGTCTTTTCCCTTTTCCTCCCACTTTACTCACCTTAGTGGTGAAAGGAGACTAGTAGCATCTTTTCTACAATGTTAAAATTACAGAAATAGCTTATCATTAAAAAACAACAACAATAAATCTGAAGTGTAAATTAGTAACTCTACCCCCTACCAAGGATATCAGTGTGTTTTTTTCCCTTTTTTTCTCCTGGGAATACTTGGGGGCTTCTTCCCAAATTTCTACAACCCCTTTCCTCTTCTCGTGCTTGGGCTTCCCTGTTTGCACGCATGCGTGTGCAGGACTGGCTGTGTGCTTTGACTTGGCTCTGGGTGGAAGCATGCTTTCCCTTGTTACTGCTGGAGAAACTCAAACCTTCAAGCTGTAGGTGTAGCCATTTTGTCAAGTCATCAACTGTATTTTTGTACTGGCATTAACAAAAAAAGAGATAAAATATTGTTCCATTAAACTTTAATAAAACTTTAAAAGGAAATGTGCTGTGATGGCCTTTTTGTTATTGGAGAACGGAGGGAGGGATGGAGATCACCTAAGGTCCTGGAGGACCTGAGATTGGGAGTTTGAGACCAGCCTGACCAACATGGAGAAACCCCATCTCTACTAAAAATACAAAATTAGCCAGGCATGGTGGCGCATGCCTGTAATTCCAGCTACTCAGGAGGCTGAGGGAGGAGAATCACTTGAACCCGGGAGGTGGAGGTTGTGGTGGGCCAAAATTGCGCTATTGCACTCCAGCCTGGGCAACAAAAGCAAAACTCTGTCTAAAATAAAAAAAAAAAAAAAAAACAAAAAAAAAACGCTTTCCTGCCACCTCTCAGATAATAGTATTAATGGTATGAAACATTGGAACCTCAGTTTGTGCTAAGTGCACTTCTAAGTGCTTTATATGTGCTATCCCACTTAGTTGTGCTTTGGTACTCCTCCTTACAGTCCTGTGAGAAAGGTACTACTGTAATCACAGAGTACAGAGGAAGAATTTGAAACATGAGGAAGCCAAGACACAGGATAAAGTCAAGATCTTTCCATGGCCTTTAAGAAGCTGCCTTCTTCAACCTCATTTATTCCCATTCACGACTTTGCATTATGTGTTGTTGTGATACCAAATCCTTTGAGTTTTCCTGACAACATGCTGTTTTATGCTTTTCTATCTTTGTTCATCTTGTTTCCTCAGCCTAAAATATGTTCTCTTTCTGTTCTTCCTTCACACCCATTTTGAGCCACCTCCATTTTGAGCCACCTCTTCCAGAGAGTCTTCCCTGATCTTTCTCATGAGGATAAAATGTCCTTTCCCCAATTCATCTATCATAGCCCTGGACCACTTTATATTGAAGTAACCCAATTGCACATTTGGGGCTGTCATCAGGTGGTCATTCTCCTCTAGGGCAGAAGCTAGTCCTCTATCCTGGGTACCAAGGTCCTAAAACTTTTGAGTGACTTGCCAAGGTCTGTGGTAGGTTCTTTTCATCCATTCTCTAAACACCATTAGTGGTCCTGTGGAAGAGGTATTAGTAGCGACAGGGTTTTGCCATGTTGGCCAGGCTAGTCTTGAACTCCTGAGCTCAGGAGATACACCCACCTTGGCCTCACAAAGTGCTGGGATTACAGGTGTGAACCATCGTACCCGGCCCAGGAGTTTTCAATCTGGAGTATGTAAAGACTTTACAAGGAATACTTGGGCACAGAAACTTTAGTGAATTTTTTTCTAGATCTTCATCTTCCTAAACGTGATTTCCTAGGATTCCTCAAAAAATTAAAATTACTGACTGGGCACGATGGCTCACACCTGTAATCCCAGCACTTTGGGAGGCCAAGGCGGGCAGATCACGAGGTCAGGAGTTTGAGTCCAGCATGACCAACATGGTGAAACCCCATCTCTACTAAAAATATAAAAATTACCTGTGTGTGGTGGTGCACGCCTGTAATCCTAGCTACTCAGGAGGCTGAGGCAGGTGAATTACTTGAACCTAGGAGGCAGAGGTTGCAGTGAGCCGAGATCATGCCACTGCACTCCAGCTTGGGTGACAAGAAGACTCCATCTCAAAAAAAAAAAAAAAATTAAAATTATCATGTGATCCAGCAATTTCCCCTCTAGGTATATACCCAGAACAACATGAATGAATCTCAGAAACATACTGAGTGAAAAGATAGCCCCCCCCCAAAAAAAATGGTATATTTATATAAAGTTTTGGAAGAGGCAAAACTTAACTATAGCAGGAGAAAGCAGATCAGTGGTTATGTGGCATTGGGGATAGGGGTGAGAAGGGTTTGACTGCAAAGGCGCCAGAAGGAACATTCTGTGGTGATGGAAATGTTCAATGCAGTGGTTACACAGGTGTCAAAACTCATTGAATCACAAGCTAGACATGAACATTTTATTGTGTGTAATTTATACCTCCATACATTTGATTTTTGTTTGTTTTTGAGATAGGGTCTTGCTCTGTGGCTCAGGCTGGAGTGTAGTGACACAATTATGGTTCATAAGAGCCTTGACTTCCTAGGCTCAAGTGATCCTCACACCTCAGCCTCCAGAGTAGCTTGGATTCCAGGTGTGAGTGAGCCATTATGCCTAATTTTTTTTTTCTTTCTTTGAGAGACAGGGTTTCATCATGATGCCCAGGCTGGTCTTGAACTCCTGGACTCAGGCAATTCTCCAGCCCCAGCCTCCCAAAGTGCTGGGATTACAAGCATAAACCACTATGCCGGTTTTACATTTGGTTTTAAAACACGTATTCCAATTTTCTCCAAAATGAATTATTTCTGAAATAAAGTCTTACTTAGAAACTGATTAATTTGGCCAGGCAAGGTGGCTCACGCCTGTAATCCCGGCACTGTGGGAGATCAAGGTGAGTGGATAACTTGAGGTCAGGACTTCGAGACCAGCCTGGCCAACATGGTGAAACCCTGTCTCTTCTAAACATACAAAAATTATCTGGGTGTGGTGATGCACGCCTGTTGTCCCAGCTACTCAGGAGGCTGAAAATTGCTTGAACTTGGGAGGTTGCAGTGAGCCGAGATTGTGCCACTGCACTACACCTGGGAGACAAAGTGAGGCCTTGTCTCAAAGGTTTTTTTGATATTAGATCACTGTGATCTTTGGGCATATAACTCAGAAAGAGTTCAAAGAATTTAATGCTATTGCAATGAAGAAACTCCTTCTATTCCCGTATACTTATTTTTAGATACAGAATCTCACTCTGCTGCCTGGGCTGAAGTATGGTTGATACAGGAGTTAAGAACAAATTACTTGGGCAGATAGTAAGGGAATGGGAGTCCTCAGTAAGGTTTTTGTTTTTTTTTTTTTTTTCTTTTGAGACGGAGTCTCGCTCTATTGCCCAGGCTGGAGTGCAGTGGCACAATCTCAGCTCACTGCAACTTCCGCCTGCCGCGTTCAAGCAGTAAGGCTTTTCTTTTTAATGAAAAGCAGCCCCAAATCATTTTCTAACAAAGAGCAGCCTGTAAAGTCCAGCCACAGACATAGACAAGCAAGCTGGGAGCGTGCACAGATGAATGCTGGCGGGAAGTAGGGACTAGACGTGTTCAAGATGGTGGCTCCATCTTCCCCTTTTCTGCCGGCCACAGTACAGTAAGAAGCACACAAGATGGTGCACATCAACTGGGAAGTCTGTTTGCATAATAAGATTGGGTTTCGGCAACCAGCCTTCCCTGCATGCTAAGTAAAAATCATGCCTGATCGAACCAAGCTCTGAGCCCTGTGTAAATCAACACACCATTTCCTCAAACCTGACTATAAAATTTGGTGCATCCAGGCGGGCACGGTTCACACCTGTAATCCCAGCACTTTGGGAGGCTGAGGCGGGTGGATCACCTGAGGTCAGGAGTTCAAGACCAGCCTGAACAATGTAGTGGTCTCTACTAAAAATACAAAAATTAGCCGGGCGTAGTGGCAGGCGCGTGTAGTCCCAGCTACTCTGGAGGCTGCGGCTTGAACCCGGAAGGCGGAGGTTTCAGTGAGCTAAGATCTCGCCACTGCACTCCAGCCTGGGTGACAGACCGAGACTGTCTCAAAAAAGAAAAAAAAAATTGGTGCATCCACCACCCCTGGGTCTTTTCTGCTCGGAGACCCCTTCCTGTGAAGAGGAAGGTGTTTCCCTTTCTCTTCTTTTCCACCTATTAAAACTCCGCTCCTAAACTCCTCGTGCGCGTCCCTGTCCGAACTTTTCCTGGCGCATGACAACGAACCCCAGGGTATATACCCCAGACAACGAAGCTGCTTCACAGTGACCTGATTGTAGCTCACTGTAACCTTGAACTCCTGGCTTCAAGCAGTCCTACCACCTCATCCTCCTGAGTAGCTAAGACTACAGGATTGTGCCACCATACCTGGCTACTTTTTTTTTCCTTTGGTAGAGGCAGAGTCTCTATATTGCCCAGGCTGGTCTTGAACACCTGGGCGCAAGCAATCCTCTTGCTTCCCAAAGTGCTGGGATTACAGTTGGGAGTCACCATGCCCAGCCTCTCATGTACTTTTTATGTGAACATTATTTCTCAGCAATATCTCTAGAAGTAATAACTACTGTTAAGAAAAAGTGTTCAAAACTTTGTTGTTTTGTTTTTTGAGGCAGGGTCTCGCTAAGTCTCTTGCCCAGGCTTGAACGCAGTGGCTCGATCACAGCTCACTGTAGCCTGTGATCAACCTCATGGGCTCAAGCGATCCTCTCACCTCAGCCTCCCAAGGAGCTGGGACTACAGGTGCATGCCACCAACCTGGCTAATTTTTGTATTTTTTTGTAGAGACAGGGTTTCATCATGTTGACCATGATGGTCTTGAGCTCCTGAGCTCAAGCAACCCACTTGCTTCGGCCTCCCAAAGTGCTGGGATTATAGGTGTGAACCACCTTGCACAGCAGTTCAAAACTTTTAATGTAATTGTAGAGCATTGTTGTAACAAGCCTGTCTACAGTTACCTGACTTTCCAAGAGAATATAAAGTTTTTATTTACTATTAAGATCCAAACATTTTATAACTTTATGGAGTTGAATTTTAATTTATACAGCACTAATTAGATGTGAATGATTTCTTTCCTAAGGAGATTATCTCAAATGTTATGGCTTTATTGCCTGTAAGTCATTAACCAGTTTTATCTCTGATGTAGCAATCTGATTTAGTATTCCTTTTTGTCACTGCCAATATGTATGTATGCAAGTTTTTGTATCCTACGAATTGGTTTGTCATCTTCCTGGTCTTTGACAATGAATGAATTAAAACATTGGCATGTGTTCAGAACCTGTTTGAGAATGAAGTTTTTAACTGTTTTTTTTTTTTTTTTTTTTTTGCGATGGGGTTTCTCTCTTGTTGCCCAGGCTGGAGTGCAATGGCATGATCTCAGCTCACTCCTGACCTCAGGTGATCCACCCA
The DNA here is from genome assembly GCA_004027835.1 of Alouatta palliata. Lineage (NCBI taxonomy): Eukaryota > Metazoa > Chordata > Mammalia > Primates > Atelidae > Alouatta > Alouatta palliata. The sequence goes on from PVKV010022430.1 coordinate 28,102, forward strand.
CGTTGGCCTCCCAAAGTGCTGGAATTATAGGCGTGAGCCTATAATTTTTGAAACTGCCATTGCAGAATCGTAACTGAGACAGTGAAAGAAATCTGACCTAACCAACTCCCTCTTGCCTTTAACTTCCAAGCTGTCCTTGTTCATTCCTGTGTGTATGCCCTAACTAACTTTGGGAGGAATTTAGTTTATAGTTTAACTTTGAAACAAAGATGATAACAGCCCTTTCCAAAACAAATCCCCTCTTCCCTGGGGACTAGACTGCCTTTGTAGGACCAACAAATTAGCCAAAGGATTAGAAATTATGGTTTAGGTGGGATCATCCAGGTGGAGGCTATAAGATTCTGACCCTCCCCAAATTGCTCCTGGGGATAACATCATTATTGTAAAAACTCAGATCAATGCTTGAGATATTTTGTAGACCTGCACTTGATGGATCAGCTGGATTGATAAACTGGCTTATCTGGTCTTGTGGTCACCACCCAGGAACTGACCCAGCTCAAGAAGACAGCTTCTACTCCCTATGATTTCATCTTCTACCCAACCATTCAGCACTCCCAACTCAATGGGCTCCCCCACCCACCAAATTATCCTTAAAAACTGTGATCCTAGGCCAGGCACGGTGGCTCAGGCCTGTAATCCCAGCACTTTGGAGGCCAAGATGGGTGGATCACAAGTTCAGGAGTTCAAGACCAGCCTGGCCAAGATGGTGAAACCCTGTCTCTAGTAAAAATACAAAACTTAGCAGGATGTGGTGGCACATGCTTGTAATCCCAGCTACTTGGGAGGCTGAGGCAGAGAATTCCTTAAATTCGGGAGGCGGAGGTTGCAGTGAACAGAGATCACGCCACTGCACTCCAGCCTCGGTGACAGAGCGAGACTCCCTCTACAAACAAACGAACAAATAAACAAACACTCTGATCCCAGAATGCTCAGGGACACCGATTTGAGTAATAATAAAACTCCCATCTCCTGTATACATGGCTCTGCATGAATTACTCTTTCTCTACTGCAATTCCCCTTTCTTGATAAATCAGCTCTATCTAGGCAGCCGGCAAGGTGAACCCATTGGGTGGTTACAAATGGGGTGCAGGAAGATTGTGAATTATGTGAGTTATCTGCATAGGAGGGCTATGTGTACTGGACCATGAAGAAAGGCAGACTTACAACTTATCTGCCTTCTCTTCTTGCTTTTCCCTTTTCCTGCCAGCGTGACCTCTTTTCCTTAAATAGGACGCCACAATTAGGTTAAGATTCTGTGAGTAGAGTGAAAGAAATACAAGTTCAAAGGGAAAGAAAATGATGTAAAATTTAGTAATAAGGCTTGTGCATGTATTAGTTTTAAGTGGATAATCTGGGTATCAAATTTCTGTGGCACTCAGAGTGTAGTGTATACATACTGAAAGGTGATATAACAGGCTGGGCTCAGTAGCTCATGCCTGTAATCTCAGCACTTTGGGAGGCCTAGGCAGGCGGGTCCCTTGAGCCCAGGAATTCAAGACCAGCCTGTGCAACATGACGAAATGCCATCTCTACATAAATGCAAAAATTAACAGGGCATGGTGGTGCAGACATGTAAAATCCAGCTACTCAGGAGGCTGAAGTCGGAGGTTCAACTGAGCCCTGGAGGTTGAGGCTTCAGTGAGCTGTGATCACACCACTGTACTTCAGCCTGGGTGACAGAGTGAGACACTGTCTGAAAAAAAAAAAAAAAAAGATGTAACAGTTTTTTGTTTTATTTTTTGAGACAGAGTCTTGCTGTGTCCCCCAGGCTGTAGTGCAGTGTCATGATCTTGGCTCACTGCAGCCTCCACTTCCTTGGGCTCAGGCTGTTATCAGTAGAATTTTCGATGCCGCAAAAGAAGTAGCACTTGGCTGGATGTGATGGCATGTGCCTGTAGTCCCAGTTACTCGGGAGGCTGAGGCTGGAGGATCTCTTGAGTCCAGGAGTTCTGGGCTGTAGTGCGCTATGCCAATTGGGTGTCCACACTAAGTTCAGCATTAATATGGTGGCCTCCTGGGAGTAGGGGACCACCAGGTTGCCTAAGGCAGGGTGAACCAGCCCAGATCGGAAACAGAGCAGGTCAGAACTCCCATGCTGATCAGTAGTGGGATCGTGCCTGTGAATAGCCGCTGCACTCCAGCCTGGGCAACATAGCGAGACCCTGTCTCTAAATAAATAAAATAAAATAAAAGAGAAGTAGTACTCGAATATAAATTTCCTCAGCAAGGCAATTTACATCTATAAACAGGTGTGGCTCACAGATGAACAATGGAGAGCACACACCTGGACAACTAGGTGAAGGAATACTTATGCCCTGACAGAGGTTGCCCCTACTGCTGTGTTTTTTCCCTATTGGCCAGGGTTAGACTGCACAGTTTAGTCTAATTTCGATTGGCTATTTTAAAGGGAGCAGGGGTATGAGCTGGAGTGGTGGGGTGGGTAGTTTGACGGGAAGGACAGTTATGGGCAGGTCAGAGCAGGTAAGCGGGGGTCAAAGCAGGTGACCAGCATGAGTCAGGATTGGGGAGGGAACTGGGGAAACAGATGTGAACTACTGATTAGAACTGGTGGAAAAGGTTGTTTACTCAAACTACAAGGAAATTAAACTTTAAAATAGAGAATTGAAGAATAAGAGAGCTGAACATACTGACATACTGATTCTTTGAAGAGAAACTTGGGGTTCACTATATCTAACAAGGTGATCCTCCCACATCAGCCTCCTGAGTGTAGCTGGGACTACAGGCATGCACCACCACTCTCAGCTAATTTTTTGTATTTTTTGTTAACTACAGGGTCTTACCATGTTTCCTAGGCTGGTCTCAAACTCCTGAGCTCAAGGGATTAGTCCACTTTAGCCTCCTAAAGTTCTGGGATTACAGGTGTGAGCCACCTCGCCTAGCCCTGTTTTATTTTAAATGTTAATATTTACAGTATGCTAGAAAGTATACTCTTTGCAACTATTTAGATGATGAAACTTTGAGATATCAACTTAAACGTATGTGAAGGGGTATATTGTTTTCCAAAAGTCTTTCAGGGATCATGCAAGCAAAGGAGTTTCAAGACTACTGATTTCAAACATTCCTCACTTGATAATGCAAACATTTATGTAGCATTACGTGCCAAGAACTGTTGTAAACACTTCACTTACATTAATCCTAACAAAAACATGAATGAATTTCATTCTATTACCTTCATTATCATCTCTGCTTTATAGACAGGAAAACTAAGGAACACAGCAGTTAAGTAATTTATCTAAACTAGCAGGTATCAGAGCTGGGATTTGAATGCAGGCAGTTTGGTTTCTGAATTCATGCTTTTAACCACTATATCATGCTATGCAATTTGTATTCAAGTCAACCAACTCAAGAATAGCGTCAATGTCTTATGCTGAGTAATAGGTATACATTTTCTTTTTCTTTTTCTTTTTTGAGACGGAGTCTTGCTCTGTTGCCAGGCTGGAATGCAGTGGCACAATCTCAGCTCACTGCAACCTCTGCCTCTGGGTTCAAGTGATTCTCCTGCCTCGAGCTGGGATTACAGGCATGCGCCGCCACATCGGGCTAATTTTGTATTTTTAGTAGCGACGAGGTTTCCCCATGTTGGTTAGGCTGGTCTCGAACTCCCAGCCTCAGGTGATCTGCTCTCCTCGGCCTCCCAAAGTGCTGGGATTACAGGTGTGGGCCACCGTGCCCGGCCAAAAATGCTGAGATTTAAAGCAATTTCTGAGAACCCTAAGTCATTCTGTGTGGCCAGAGCACAAGGATCAAGGGGGTTAGGTGGTTGAAAATAAAGTTGAAGATAAAATAATCTAATCATATTTGCTAAAGAGCTTGGATTTTATCTTGTAGTACAATCAATATCATTGATTTTTTTCCAGTTTTTCCCTTTAGGTCTGTTTTATATCTTATTATCTATGAAAACCTGGAGAAGTCATTTAAGCTTGCGAATTTCGGTTTTCTCTTCCGTTGAATTGTTGATGAGACATGAGCTAATACATAGAAGATACCTCAGAAGGTTTCCGGAACATAGCAGGTGCTTAACAAACGTTAGTTCCCTGCCATTCAGCCACTATACCCAGATTGATTTCGGCACCATGGCTACCGGTTAGTCCAGAGAGAGCACAGTTCCAATTTTGGACACAAGAGGGAGTATGAGACTTACCTTTGCCAAAGGTCACAGACTCGCCTGCCTCCTTTACTTAGCAAGTCCTCCAGGAAAGACCGACCAATAGGAGACATTCTTCCAAAATTAGAAAGGCATCTGTCTTGTTTGTTTTTTTTTCTGAGAAACAGAGTGTTTTTTTGAGAAACAGGGGGTCTCACTCTGTCGCCCAGGCTGGAGTGCAATGGTGCAATCACTCCTCAACCTCCCTGGTGATCCTCCCACTGCAGGCTTCTAAGTAGCTGGGACTACAGGTGTGCACCACCACACCCAGCTAACTTTTGTATTTTATAGAGATGGGATTTTGCCATGTTGCCCAGAATGGTCTTAAACTCTTGGGCTCAAGCAATCCCCCTGCCTTGGTCTCCCAAAGTGCAGGGATTACAGGCATGAGCCACTGCACTGAGCTTACTCTGACTTGTACAGATTCCAAGCCATTGGTAACTGTTCTTCATTCTCTGGACACATATTTGAAGGTGAACTCACTGGCAAGCATAATGTACTTAGTCATCATGCTGAAAGTAGCTGATGTTATTAAATAGTCTGGTATACACCACCTATTTTACATACATTATCACCTTTAATTTAACTCTCTCAAAGAGTCAGTGAAATAATCCTCATTCTCATTTTACAGATAAGCAACCTGTGGTCTAGAGAAATTCAATCACATAATTAGTGAACGGTGAAAGTTGGATTTGAACCCAGAATGCCTGATTCCAAAACTTAAATATAAATATACATTATATTAATTAATTTACTTATGTATTTATTTATTTGAAATAGGGTCTCACTCTGTTGCCCAGGCTGCAGTGAAGTGGCACAATCAAGGCTCACTGCAGGCTTGACCTTCTGGGTTTAAGTTATCCTCCCACCTCAGCCTCCTGAGTAGCTGGGACCACAGCTATGTGCCACCACGCCTGGCTATTTTTTTGCATTTTTAGTAGAAACGGGATTTTGCCATGTTGTCCAGACTGGTCTTGAACTCCTGGACTCAAGCAATTTGCCCACCTTGACCTCCCAAAGTGCTGGGATTACAGGTGGAAGCCCCCATTCCCTGGTGGTTATACTTATTTTAATTCAATTCTCTCATTTAACAAAGGTGATCCAGAAAGGGATCTGATCAGTGGTGGGTAATAACTTATGAGACCAAAGAAGAACTTTGTATCTAGGGTGAGCAAAATTTTTCTCTCTCTCTGTCACCCAGGCTGGAGTGCAGTGGCACGATCTAGGTTCACTGCAACCTCTGCCTCCTGGGTTCAAGTGATTCTTGTGCCTCAGCCTCCCAAGTAGCTGGGACTTCAGGCGCACACTACCATGCCCGGCTAATTTTTGTATTATTGGTAGAGATGGGTTTTGCCATGTTGTTCTGGCTGGTCTCGAACTTGAACTCGAGTGATCCTGCCACCTTGGCCTCCCAAAATGCTGGGATTACAGGCGTGAGCCACAGTGCCCAGCCAAGAGGCGAAGGCTCTAGTTAGTTGTTCACTTGTTGTCTTGCCCTGGGAAAACTACCTGTTCTCTCTGCATCTTAATTTCCTAAATCATCTCTGAAATGGGTTGATTCTTTCTTATCCATCAGGTCTCATCTCAAATGTCACTTCCTCAGAAAGGCTGTCCCTGTTTAATTATCCTAAGATAATCATCTCTTTGGAGTATTTCCTTAAATATAGGTATCACCATCTGAAATTATCGTAGATACTTTGTGTACTTACTATTTGTCTCCTCTCTGTGGATTCCTAACTTCTGTGTGAGCAGGGGTTCTGCCTGCTTAGTTCATGTTTGTGTACTCTGTGCTTAGAACAATTCTTGGCACATACTAAGTGATCAGCACATCTTTGGGCAATGAATGAATGAACAATATAATGATGAAGAACTAGGACCAGAGTGTGGAAGCTACAAACAGGCAGATTTTAGCAGAGGACTTTACTAACAATAAGGGTTATCCCAAGGCAAAGTGACCTTCCCTAGAGAAGGTGGTCTCCCCATCCTTGGAAGTGAGCAGGTTAGGGCTATAGAGGGGGCAGCCACGCTGGTTTGGTGGGGGAAGGCTGGTTTGAGTTTCCTCTGGCTCCTCAGTGAAACCTTGATTATGTTTTGAACTAATACCCTGATAACAGGGTGCTATCCATCATTGTGTTAAGTTATGGAATGGGTATTCTCTCTGTTTAAGAAGTGGGAAAAAAAAAAAAAAAAGGGCCTAGAGGGTCAGGGAAGCAAAGACTGGGGACTGACAGAGCTACATTCTGCTTCTGAGCTCTGTGGGAGAGGCCTGACCGAGACACTAATGGGCTTGATTAAATTTAAATACAATAAATAAAGTATGAATAATTATCTCCAGAGCAGTTGCTGCTTTTACCACCATTCCCCTTCTTCTGGCCCCTCTGTCTCTTTTGTTCTCTTTCTCACAGCGAATGACACTATCCAAGTTAGAAAGCTCTCCTGGGCCGGGCTTGGTGACTCATGCCTATAATCCCAGCACTTTGGGAGGCCCAAGCAGGTGGATGATCATGAGGTCAAGAGATCGAGACCATCCTGGTCAACATGGTGAAGCCCCATCTCTACTAAAAATATGAAAATTAGCTGGGCATGGTAGCGCATGTCTGTAGTCCCAGCTACTCGGGAGGCTGAGGCAAGAGAATTGCTTGAATCCAGGAGGTGGAGGTTGCGGTGAGCCGAGATCAGGCCATTGCACTCCAGCCTGGGTAACAAGAGCGAAACTCAGTCTCAAAAAAAAAAAAAAAAGAGAGAAAGCTCTCCTGGTTGCCTCAATTTTCTTTTGCCTCATCTACATCCTATCAGTAACCAAATCTTATTTCTTTCATGTCCCAGTACATTTCCCAGCTCAGGTCTTATGATCTCTCCTGCTGTCTTTTGTTGTTGTTATTGTTGTTGACATGGGGGTCTCGCTATGTTGCCCAGGCTGGTCTCAAACTCCTGGGCTCAAGCAATCCTCTGCCTTCTGCGTCCTACTCTGTGTGACTATAGGTGCATGCCATTGCGTCTAGTTATTTTGCTTTGGTTTGTTTTTTGGAGGCAGAGTCTTGCTCTGTCGCTCAGGCTAGAGTGCACGATCCTGGCTCACTGCAACCTCTGCCTCTCAGGTTCAATCCTCCCAGATTCTCCTGCCTTAGCCTCCCAAGTA
>PVKV010022431.1:0-23596 GCA_004027835.1 Alouatta palliata
AAAAAAAAAAAAAAAAAAAATTGAGCTGTGCAGGGTGGTGCATACCTGTAGTCCCAGCTACTCGGGAGGCTGAGGCAGGAGAATCAATTGAACCTGGGAGATGGAGGCTGCAGTGAGCTGAGATTGCACCACTGCACTCCAGCCTGGCAGCAGAGCAACAGAGCAAGACTCCGTCTCAAAATATATATATAGATAGATATATAGATTACCAGAAAGCCCACGGGATTACTTACCTGAAAAAAGATTTCTTGCTCATTTATTAAACAGTCTATACTGGCAACCTTACAATCCTGGTTGATCTGCTATTATCTATGTTTGGTTTGGTATTAAGCTATCTCCTTACAGGACCTCAGTGGCTTCGTCTTTTGTTTTATCTGTATGTTTTCGGGCATGAAGGAGGAAGACTGTGCTGGGAGGTGGGTGGGGGTTATGGGGAGGGAGGCTGCAGCGGCTGAACTTCTAAAAATATATTCCTTTTACATGGGCAAATGCATTCATTTCCACTGGCCTAATTTAAGTATGTGGCCCTGTCTTCTTGGAATTTATTTTTTTTCTTACGGAGTTTCACTCTGTCACCCAGGCTGGAGTGCAGTAGTGTGATCTCAGCTCATTGCAACCTCTGCCCTGCTGGGTTCAAGCAATTCTCCTGCCTCAGCCTCCCCACTAGATGGGATTACAGGCACCTACCACCATGCCTGGCTAATTTTTGTATTTTTAGTAGAAACAGGGTTTCGCCATGTTGGCCAGGCTGGTCTCAAACTCCTGACCTCTGGTGATCCACTAGCTTCAGCCTCCCAAAGGGTGGGGATTACAGGTGTGAGCCACCTGCAACGAGCCAGAATTTACATATTTTTAACAATAGATTTCTAGAAAAGAGAGAGATAAGAGTAGAGAAAGAACAAGGACTGCAAAACAGAAAAACGGCCCAAACCAGCTACAAGGACGAATCTCTCAAATTTTCAAGTTCCCCGTGCAATCCTTACCTCAACTGAGGGTGGGCAGCAAGCCTCGATTTTGTTTTCACAGAGCAAATGTTGCTTCTCCCTCTCCCCCACCCACCCCAGACTCACCAACTTCACTGTCTCTGCCCACTGAGCGCACCCTGCTGCCATGCTCACTCCATTCCCCTTTAGCCTTAGATCTCTGCCAGGACTGCGGGCTCCAGGCTGCCAGCCACATGCCTTGGGTGCCCTACACATTCTGAGACCAGATCCAAGAACCAGACAACACAGAATGACACAGGAGTACAAGCCCAAAGCATGCAGAATTCCCAACTCAAACCCAGCCCTCAGGGACCAGCTGTGCTCCAGGATGGAGGGACAGAGAGACGCAAAGACAACCCAGGCCTCCGTGGCTCACCAGGGCACACGGCCAGCAGTGGAAGTGGTGTCAGAAAGGGATGTGCTCTGGGACCAGGTACGGTGGCTCACGCCTATAATCCCAGCACTCTGGGAGGCCAAAGTGAGTGGATCAACTGAGGTCAGGAGTTCGAGACCAGCCTGGCCAACATGGTGAAACCCCATCTCTACTAAAAACACAAAAATTAGCCGGGTGTGGTGGTGGGCACCTGTAATCCCAGCTACTGGGGAGGCTGAGGCACTCAGAATCTCTTGAACCTGGGAGGGAGTGGTTGCAGTGAACGGAGATTGCCCAACTACACTCCAGCCTGGGTGACAGAGTGACACTCCATCTCAAAAAAAAAAAAAATGGTATATGCTCTGGGCACTCAGAGGAAGGAGCCATTATTCTCTGGGTCAGAATCTGACCTGCGACGATGAGGCCAAAGGTCTGGGGCCAGAGAACAGCCCAGGGCCAGGCGGTGCGCCCAGTGAGGGCAGGGGGCGCCTGAGGCTGGGCAGGCTGGGCAGGCTGTGAAAGGCCAGAGCTGCCACCCTGAGGAATCCAGACTTCATCCCAGTCAGTGGTACTGAGTTTCAGATTTCAAGGACCAGTGTAAGTTCAACCAATCTTAGGGGACTTTAATTGGCCAAATAAAGCCAATTAAAACCCAAACCAAAAACTGGACACCAACTACTGCTTCCCATTAACATTCTTTAGAATAAAAGGCCATTTAACACCAAGATGGTTGAGATGAGAAAATCTGAAAATGAAAGACAGTCCTCCTCCCCCACCGAAGACAGCTAGCAATTGTCTACTGACATACAAGCGTCACTACATTGTCCTGTGGTTCTCATTTTTCCACAGACAAATGGAAACCTCCTCACTGAATAGGGCTGGGAACCACAACTGTGGGACCAAGTGAGAGAGCTATGCCTGTGTGTGATTAGTAGAAAAACTCAAGGTCAGGCGCGGTGGCTCACCCCTGTAATCCAGCGCGTTGGGAAGCCAAGGTGGGTGGATCACAAGGTCAGGAGTTTGAGACCATCCTGGCCAATACGGTGAAACCCTGTCCCTACTCAAAATACAAAAATTAGCTGGGCATGATGGTGGGTACCTGTAGTCTCAGCTAGTTGAGAGGCTGGGGCAGGAGAATCGCTTGAACCCAGGAGGCAGAGGTTGCAGTGAGCCGAGATCGTGCCACTGTACTTTAGCCTGCGTGACAGAGCAAGACTCTAACTCAAAAAACAAAACAAAACAAAACAAAAAAAAAAAACAACCTCAAAATGAGGTAAAATTTGTGCAAGTGTCAGCCATGATGCCCACCGCAGGGCCCACTTGTGTATGGCACCACCAGCACAGTGGAATGTAGCTGGTGTTCCTCAGGAAGAAGAAAAGCTCCCATGGGCAAATTAGTTTGAGAAACACTGAGACTTTTTTTTTTTTTAAAAAGACAAGAGTCTCACTCTGTCACCCAAGCTGGAACGAAGTGGCGTGATCTCCACTCACTGCAATTTCTGCCTCCAGGATTCAAGTGATTCTTCTGCCTCAGCCTCCCGAGTAGCTGGGATTACAGGAACACGCCACCACACCCAGCTATTTTTTTAGTTGTATTTTTAATTAATTTATTTATTATTATTTTATTTTATTTATTTATTTTTTTAAGATGGGGTTTCACCATGTTGGTCAGGCTGTTCTTGAACTCTCGACCTCAGGTGAGGTAATCCAAGGCTCCAAAGTGCTTGGATTACAGGTGTGAGCCGCCACACCCAGCCAATTAATTTATTTTTTTGAGTTGGAGTCTCGATCTTGTCACTCAGGCTGGAGTATAGTGGCAAGATCTCAGCTCACTGCAACCTCCACCTCCTGGGTTCAAGCGATTCTCCTGCCTCAGCCTCCTGAACAGCTGGGATTACAGGAACCCACCACCACACCCCTAATTTTTGTACTTTTAGTAGAGTCAAGGTTTCGCCATGTTGGCCAGGCTGGTCTCGAACTCCTGACCTCAGGTGATTCACCCACCTCAGCTTCCCAAAGTGCTGGGATTACAGGCATGAGACACCACACCCAGCCAACACTGAGACTTTTAAAGATTTATTACTCATGCATTTATCGAGCAAGTGATCTATGAAGATCGGGCTCCAATATGCAGTGTCCCTGCAATTAATGTGACCATGGAAACCTCTTATCAGTACTGACATAGACTGCAGGAGCCCCGACGAAATTCATTCATTTTTCTTTTCTCTTTTTTTTGAGATGGAGTCTCGTTCTGGTGCCCAGACTGAAGTACAATTGCGCAATCTTTGCTCATGGCAACTTCCGCCTCCCAGGTTTAAGTGATTCTCCTGCTTCAGCCTTCTGGGCAGCTAGAACTATAGGCATGAGCCAGCATGCCTAGCTAATTTTTGTATTTTTAGTAGATACGGAGTTTTGCTATGTTGGCCAGGCTGGTCTCGAACTCCTGACCTCAGGTGATCTGCCCACCTTGGCCTCCCAATGTGCTGAGATTATAGGCGTGAGCCACTGTGCCCGGCCTCATTCATTATTTAGCAGGTGTGAGGTTAATGTGGGTAAGATGAGAACAGCTGTGCAAGCCCCAGGAGCACCCAGCAAGTGTCAGCAAACAATGTCACCCACGCACCCGCCCAGCAGGCAACAGCCGTGTACCTCCAGGTCAGAGTTGATGGAGGGGACCTCGGAGGAGCTGCTGGAAGACACTCGGACCCGGATGACCTGAACGGGAGGGTATGATGGGGGCTCCTGCAGGGACGAATCTCTAGTGCTCGTCTGTCCGTCACCCGGCAGCCTGGTGGCACTGCAACCTGCCTACAAGGAGTGTGAGAAAGGGCAGGCAGGGACACGTATTTTAGTCTTGATGGATGAATTGTCAAAGCATTCACAAACTTCAGTGTTCAAAATGTACAAAATGCAGCGTCCATCTGTGCTCTCCTGCCCCGGCCATCCAGTTCTCCCCAGGGGCAGCCAGTGCCCAGTGTCAAATGCGCATACACATATTTCCCTTGATCTCCAAAACGGTAGCACACACTCCATTCTCTCAAGCATCTTGCTTTTTTCACCTAACACTTATGCCTTAGAGATAGTTCTACATCAGAAGATTGGGGCAGGAGGGGTTGGTAGCATTTTAGGTGTTTCCAGTCTGTTTCACCAATCCCCTACTAATGGGTGTTTAGTGTGTTTCCAGCCTCTTGCTCTTGCAATGGATACCGACTGACTGCAGTAAATTACACACTGTATATCCAAGATTTCAGGGTAAAGCATAAATTCCTAGAGGTGGAATTGCTGGATTAAAGAGTATATACATTTGAAATCTATGTAGCTACTGCTATAAATGTACCCCACAGAGGCTTTCCCCATGCCACCAGCACGGGATGAAAGTGAGTTGGGATGAATTAGGAAGGTTTAAGGCAGAAAGAAACTTGTGAGATTTTCTTTCTGTGTATCTATCTACCTACCTACCTACCTACCTACCTACCTACCTTCCTATCTATCTATCTCAGACCAAAGCTTCCTCACATGGGCTCATGGGGACTCCCTCTGAGATCTACAGAGCTCCACCAGCTGAACTTCTGGAGTCCTGCAGGATTCACATCATTCCACTGACACAGGACAGGGCAAACAACCTGCTTTCTAGACCAGCATCTTCTACTAAATTAACCATGTGACCTAATGGATTGTTCATTTTCATGATGCTGATAAAGACATACCTCCCACTGAGTCCCTCCCACAACATGTGGGAATTCAAGATGAGATTTGGGCGGGGACGCAGCCAAGCCACATCACCTAAGAAAGACAGTTGTCCTCTCTGAGTCTCAGTTTCCTGATCTATAAAAGGGGATGATAATCCCTGCTTCGCCTCCAGTGAGAGGGTGTCATAGGGCTCAGATGTAGATGCCCTGGACACATGAGAAGTACGGCTATGAGTACTTGACCCAAATCAAGCAGGGCTTCTGCCCTTGATGTGTTAAGTGCACAGGTTCACATAAGAGTCAGCTGGACAGGCAGAGAAAATCTACAAGAGAAACAAAGGTAGTGTTCTGGAAGCAGCCCAGGAACACAGGGAGGGCCACCCTGCTGCCCAGCTGGGAAGGATGCTGAAACAGAAAGCTCTGGATGGGGGTAGGGAAGTAGATGCCTCCCAGGAACAACAAGGACGCATTCTATAAATGCCCAGGGCCTGACCACACCTGAGTCAACAGATAAAAGTTTTCAAAGGCTCCAAGCCAAGGATGTGAGAGTTGATCCATGTGGCCCCATGCACCTCTGCCCCTCTGGAGGCTCAGCCTGAGCCACAGCGCTGCTCCCCCTGCGTCTCCTGGAAAATCACTCCATAGGACCAGTGCTCAGGGGGGTTGCTGGGAAAACAAGGGAACACCTCTGCAGCTCTCCTTACCCAGTTCCAGATGGCTTTTCCAACGGGATACGTATCAGTGCACACGGCCACCAAGGGTGTCTGTTTTCCCAATCTTGCCCATTAGGACATTCACATTACACAATGTTACAACAATGTTTAAAACTGCTAATGGAGCAGGTACAAAATGGCAGCACAAAGGGCATATGCTCTTTATAAAAGCCCAGGTCCCCAAATCGGACGGGCTTGGTTTGAATCCTATTTCTGTGATTTTTCTAACTGTGGGGTCTTGGGCAAGTTACTTAACCTCTCTGTGCCTCAATTTAAAATAACATTATTAATTGTTAATAAAATAATAATAATACATATAGGGCAGGCACAGTGGCTCACATCTGTAATCCCAGCACTTTGGGAGGTCATGGCAGGCAGATCCCTTGAGGTCGGTAGTTCAAGAACAGCCTGGACAACATGGCAAAACCCCTTCTCTACTAAAAATACACACACATACACACAATAGCCAGGTGTGGTGGCATGTGCCTGCAGTCTCAGCTGTTTGGGAGGCTGAGGCGTGAGAATCAAGAATCTCTTGAACACAGGAGGTGTGGGTCACAGTGAGCTGAGACGGTGCTTCTGCACTCCAGCATAGGCAACAGAGTGAGACTCTGCCTCAAAAAAAAAAAAAAGAAAAGAAAAGAAAAGAAAAAAAGAAAATAGAAATAATACTAGTATCTCTGCTACGGTTTGGAAGTGGTTCGTTTGGCTCCGCCGAGGCTCATGTTGAAATGTGAGTTCAGTGTTGGAAGTGGGGACTGGTGGGAGCATTTGGATGGCAGGGAAGAGCCCTTCTGAGTGGCTTGGTGAGATTCTCACGTGAGTGAGTTCTCACTTTGTTCTGCAAGAACTGCTTGTTAGAAAGAGCCTGGCACCCCCTCCTCTCTCTCCTGCCATGTGAAACCTGCTCCCTCTTGCCTTACCGCATGAGTGGAAGCAGCCTGAGGACTCATCAATGCAGGTGCTGGTGCCACAGAAACACGCAGAACCATGAGCCACAGAAACCTCTTTTCTAAATTACCCAGCCGCAGGTATTCCTTTATGGCAACACAAAACAGACTAGGACACTTCCTCATAAAGTTGTTAGGATAACTTTTATTAACACTTACATGGTAAGTAGTATTATTTTATTTTTATTTATTTTTTATTTTTTTGAGACAGAGTCTCGCTCTGTCACCCAGGTGGAGTGCAGTGGCGTGGTCTCGGCTCACTGCAACCTCCGCCTCCTGGGTTCAAGCCATTCTCCTGCCTCAGCCTCCCGAGCATTTGGGACTACAGGTGCCCGCCACCAAGCCTAGCTAATTTTTTTGTATTTTTAGTAGAGATGGGGTTTTACCATTTGGTCAGGCTGGTCTTGAACTCCTGACCTCAAGTGCCCAGTCCGTAGTAGTATTTTATTAAGAATAAATTGCCATTTATCAAGTGTTTACTTGGTGCCAGCCATTATGCCAAGTAAAAGGCTGCACAGCATAGGGGTCAATGGCACAAACTCGGGTAGAGACGGGTCTGAATCCGGTTCTATCACCGACAAACTGTGTGACCTTGAGCGGGTCACTTAATCGCTCCAAGCCCCAGTTTCCTTACCCGTGCAATGAGTATAATAGCGCAGGAGTCGGCTGTGGGAAGTTAATCTGTGTAAAGTGTTAGACCAGTACTCTAACCCGTAAGTACCATGGAGTGTTGGCTGCTATTCTCTGCTCAGAGCCCGGCAAGTCCGTCCCCCTCAGTAGATAGGCTATGAGGGGTGCGGTGCCCCCAGCGCTGAGGGAGGCGCCTGCCAGCCCAGGCTTGACAGTGGGGCTTGGGGCTTCGTCTTGTCCTCTGATGGACACAGAAGGAAGAAGCTGGATGGAAGCTTGAAGACGCCCTTGTGGGCTTTGGTGGGAGAGGATGAAGGCGGAACACACTCTTCTTTCGTGAAGTCTGTTTCCTAACAAGAATCCTGCCAAGACTGAGCTCCCGGAAGGGTTTAAGTGAATACAACTTTTACACTATTCTTCTTCGAAGTCCCATGATGTAGAACTTTCCAGCGCAGCCTGGGCGCGGTGGCTCATGTCTAATCTCAGCACTCTGGGAGGCTGAGGTGGGTGCATCACCTGAGGTCGGGAGTTTGAGACCAGTCTGACCAACATGGAGAAACCCCATCTCTACTGAAAATACAAAATTAACCCGGTGTGGTGGCACACGCCTGTAATCCCAGCTACTCGGGAGGCTGAGGCAGGAGAATCCCTTGAACCTGGGAGGCGGAGGTTGTGGTGAGCCGAGATCATGCCATTGCGCTCCAGCCTGGGCAATGAGAGGGAAACTCCAACTCAAAAAAAAAAGAAGAACTTTCCAGCACAAAGCTGTGCCCAGATGCTGCAGGGACTCCCATGCCTTCCCAAGAGATTCCCCGCATGCCCTGCCTCCTCCCTCTCTTCGGAATGATGGTTTCACGGCTGAGGCGTGTAACCATGTAAAGGCATGCTCTGAATCTCTCTGAACTTCACATAGGTCATACACCAGGTTCCACGCACCCAGTATCCAAGGAGCAACAATAGCAAAGAACAAAATCTCTCTCAGGCTCAGACTCTCTGCGGGTACCAGTGTGTCTGGGCAGCCTGGCAGGGCCCTCACCACTGGATCATGTATTCAAAACACGCCTTTACTGAGAGCCCGGGACTGCAATGGTATAGGCACCAGGAGTCAACAAGACAGGCGATAAAGTATACATCTCAGCAGGACACAGACAATACACAGTAAAAGACAGCGATAAGAGCTTTGCGGAGAACTGAAACCGGTAATAAAATAGAGCGCAGGACAGAGGCGTCCTACTTCCGACGGGGTGGTAAGAGCTTTGGAGAAGAAGACATTCACGTTGAAGCTGGAAAGACAAGAAAAGATAGCTGTGTGAAAAATCAGGAGGAAGAGCATTCTGAGCAGAGGAATGGAGAGAAACTGTGCAGCCAGACGAGAATGAAAAGGAGATGAGAGGTGGGGTCTTGCTACGTTGTCCAGGCTGGTCTCGAACTCCTGGCCTCAAGTGATACTCCTACCTCAGGCTCCCAAAGTGTTGGGATTACAGGTGTGGGCCACTGAGAGCCCTGGCCTGTTATTTTGTTTGTTTTTTTGTTTTGAGACGGAGTCTTGCTCTGTTGCCCAGGCTGAAGTGCAGTGGCGTGATCTCAGCTCATTGCAGCTTCCGCCTCCTGGGTTCAAGAGATTCTCCTGCCTCAGCCTCCGAGTAACTGTGACTACAGGCACGTGCCACCACGCCTAGCTAATTTTTTTTATTTTTAGTAGAGACGGGGTATCACCTTGTTAGCCAAGATGGTCTCTATCTCCTGACCTCCTGATCAGCCCGCCTGGCCTCCCAAAGTGCTGGGATTACAGGCGTGAGCTACTGCGCCCGGCCAGGAGTGTTTTAAACAAAAGAGGAACAAGATGTAATTAACATTTGTGAATGATTCTTCTGGCTGCTTGTTAGAGATGGGCAGGGCAGGACCGGAGGAGACGTGGAGAGGATGAGCAGCCAGAAGGCCGCTGGACTCAAGACCTAGTTTAAATAAGGAAGCATTTACAGGACTCTCAAAACGAATGGATGGGCATGGGGGTGGGGCCGGGGAAAGAGGAATTTTGGTCTTAAGCCACTGCATAGACAGTGCGTCATTTACTGAGGTGAGGACGGGGAGAGGAGCCGGTCTGGGCATGGAAATCCAGAATTCTGTGTTGGACACGGTGAGTGTGAGACACCATATGGTGACAGCTGAATGGGCAGCTGGGCAGCCAAGGCGGGAGCTGAACGGAGTGGAAAGGACAGAGACACGAACCAGGGAAGTCAGTAAGAACTGGTATGCAGAGAGAGGCGACTGTGGTCCACCAGGAGCAGGGAGCCTGCCTGGGACAGGGTGTTGGCCTCCCTCTCTACAGTCAAGCTTACCCGGAGGAGCTAGCAGAGGCTGCGCGGAAATAAGAGCCTGTGAAGGGACAGAAAGCACAGAAGAGTGCGGGCCACAGGCGCCAGGAGCAGCTGGTGGCCAGGTGCGTGGAATCTCAGAATGCAATGACGGCGGATTTAGCAGCTTGGAGGTCATCGGTGACCTTGACAAGAACCGTCTGGGTGGAATTGTGGGACATGGTGAACTCGTCACCTCTTTCCCAATCCTCTTTCTCGTGAGGATCCCTCGTGTAGAACTCAGGGAGTCATCTGGAGCCCGCCTCCCTCACCCGCACCTCCTCACCCCTCCAGTGTTCCACTTCCCATCTCTCTCAACTCGTCTCTGCTTCTCCGCCTGCTCCACCCTCTGTTTAAGTCACACTGCCTCTTCCTTGGGCTTCCGACTGGCCCTGACAGGCTGCTTAGCTGCTAGTCTCCTCTGCCCCAGGCCACCGACAACTTCCCAGGATGGCTCTAAAATGCACATCTGACCCTGAGCCTCCAGTTCTCAAGCCTCCTGATTCCCATCATCCTCAAGATGACAGACTCCATGTCTAAATGACCCAACCCCTGCCTCTTCCACCCTTTCATCTCCCCTCACTCCTGAAGGGTACCAGCATATGCCACCCCGAAATATGCCTCTTTAGCATATGGATTCTTTTTCTTTTAGATGGAATTTCACTCTTGTTGCCCAGGCTGGAGTGCAGTGGTGCGATCTCGGCTCACTGCAACCTCTGCCTCCCAGGTTCAAGCGATTCTTCTGTCTCAGCCTCCTGAGTAGCTGGGATTACAGGCGTGTGACACCACACCTGACTAATTTTTTATGTTTTTAGTAGAGACGGGGTTTCACCATGTTGGCCAGGCTGGTCTCAAACTCCTGACCTCAGGTCATTCGCCTGCCTCGGCCTCCCAAAGTGCTGGGATTACAGGTGTGAGTCACCGTGCCCGGCCAGCATATGGATTCTTTAGACTTAAAGGTATTTGAAAAGCAACAGGAGCTATTAACCTCCCCTAACTGCCAATACAGTATACATTTTCCCTTTCATAAAGGAAATTTCTATTTATAAAGGAAATTTCCATTTCTGCACCAGGAAGAGAGCTACTTCCGGAGACAATTCTTGTCACCCGAGAGATTGTCACTTGCATAGCAAGACAGCCCTTACTTACCACACAGCTCCTCCCTCAGCTTGCCTCCCACCCAGAACCCTAAACCTCTTTGCCTTTATTCAGCCTACTATGGTATATAAGCCTCCATCATCCGGCCACCTCCTCGAGCCACAGTTTTCTTTGTAAATTTCCATGTACAAGTAACTAAAGCTGTTTTTTTCTCTTGTTAGTCTATGTTTCGTCAGTTATGAGGGTACAGGGAAAATATTTTTCTCTCCAACACCCCCACTTGGAGAGTTCCTTTTTTACCTGCTTCTCTGCTTTGTCTTGCTCATCCCTCAGCTAAAGCATCACCTCCTCCAGGAAGCCTTCCATGACTGCTTCCCATGCTCTTGGGCACCTGGATGTGACCGATGGCCACTCACCTGCTGCACAGGCTCGATGGTCAGCTCCATGTAGCGACTGATTGCTGTCATTGTCCTCAGTGACTTGCAGTGTGACAGTGTGGTGAGAGGCACCCAATCTGAATTCTTGCAAGTAGAGGCAGGGAGACAGAAAGGAGAATTCTCAAAGTCAGGAGGCATTTTCTAAAAACAAGGTCACATTTTATCCAAAAGAATCCCCATGGTATTTTCTCTCTTTTTTTTACAGCACATCTCACTTTCTGCTTCCTATAAGACGTATCTTATCTTTCTCTTTGAGGTGACAGTAATTTAACGGTTCCCAAATTTTGCAGCACAGTAGAATCAGCTAGGAATCTTTATTTTTTATGTTTTTTATTTTTTTGTACAGATGAGTCTCACTGTGTTGCCCAGGTTTGTCTTGAACCCCTGGGCTCAAGTGATCCAGGAGTGATCCTCCCACCTCAGCCTCCCAACGTGCTGGGATTATAGGCATGAGCCACCACGCCCAGCCTATTTTGTTTTTTAAGATCACTGAGCAGCCATCTGCAGTCAGATGTGATCAAGGCACTGCATTCCGGCCTAGGTGACAGATGAGACCCTGTCTTACAAACGAAATGACAAATGTTTGCTTCCCACTTCCAGAGATTCTGATTTCATTGGTATGAGACGTAACCAGGGAAGTGGATAGTTTAAACGCTCCCCAGATGATTCTAACATGCAGCAAAACGTGGGAACCACTGCAGTAGGTGCCAAAGAAGTGCTTTTGCAAAGCTGTGGTTCTCTAACTTTGGTGCACATCAGAAGCACCCTGTGGGCTTGCTAAAATACAGATTGCAGCCAGGCACAGCGGCTCACGCCTGTAATCCCAGTGCTTTGGGAGGCAGAGGCAGGCAGATCACCTGAGGTCAGGAGTTCGTCACCAGCCTGGCCAACATGGTGAAACCCCATTTCTACTGAAAATACAAAAATTGTCTGAGCGTGGTGGTGGGCACCTGTAATCCTGGCTACTCGGGAGCCTGAGGCAGGAGAATCGCTTGAATCCAGGAGGCAGAAATTGCAGTAAGCTGAGATCATACCACTGCACTCTGGCCTGCACAACAGAGTGAGACTCCATCTCAAAAATAAATAAAATACATATTGCTGGACCACACCCTCAGTTTCAGATTCGGGAGATTGGATGGAGCCCTCGAATTTGCACTTCTGACAATTTCCTAGGTAATCCTGGTCAGGGCCACTGCTCTGAAGGATTGCTAAAGACACTCCAAAGGCTTCTACTTCCCTCTTCAGAATTCCAAGACACACAGAGCCCTGTTAAAATTTTAGCCCCTTTCTGGGATACAATTTCCTAACAATTGCTAGAAAGAAAGGAAAATAACTTCCCACTAGGGCCCTCATGGGAACTTGGATCTCTGGTCTGAGCACCTATATAAAACACTTTCATCTGTCATATATATACACCGTGATCTTCTATTTCACTGACTCTGTCGCATCACTTTGGTAAGCCATTTGGAGGACATTCGGAGAAGCAGTTTTTGTTTTAGTCGGTCCAAATGCACTCCCCATTACTTCCTCCATCCTGGCCACGAAGGAGGTTCACTCACAGACTCATTCCCACTCTCTGTGAGAGGAGTCAGTAGTGAAGAGTCCAGGTAATACATGAGAAACTTTTTTCCAAAATAAATAAATAAATAAATAAAAGGGCCGGGAGTGGTGGCTCACACCAGTAATCTCAGCACTTTGGGAGACCGAGGCTGGCGGATCGCCTGACCAACATGGAAAAACCCCTTCTCTACTACAAAATTAGCCCTGCACTGTGGCACATGCCTGTAATCCCAACTACTCGGGAGGCTGAGGTGGGAGAATCGCTTGAACCCAGGAGGCGGAGGTTGCGGTGAGCTGAGATTGCACCACTGCACTCCAGCCTGGGCAACGAGTGAAACTCCATCTTAAAAAAAATGAAAGAAAGAAATCTTAGAAAAAAGGGAGCAACTTTATATTCAATTCCTTACAAGCTTTCTTTGAGGTGTTTTCTCAACTACTTGGAACCAAAACCTTTTGATGAAGACAAATGGCTTCAATTAGAATAGAGTAAGTTCTGACTACTTACAGGGGTCACCTATTTAAATCAATAAAAGGGGACGCATTAACTTTTGGTGGTGGCATGACGTAATTGCAAAGGTTTGATATTACTGTAAACAGCATTTTTACTTTTTATTTATTTATTTATTGAGACAGAGTTTCTCTTTGTTGCCCAGGCTGGAGTGCAGTGGCACAATCTCAGCTCACCGCAACCTCCTCCTCCTCCTGGGTTCAAATATTCTCGTGCCTCAGCCTCCTGAGTAGTTGGGATTACAGGCACCCACCACCACGCCCAGCTGATTTTTTGTATTTTTAGTAGAGACGGAGTTTCCCTATGTTGCCTAGGCTGGTCTTGAACTCCTGAGCTCAGGCAATCTGCCCATCTAGGCCTCCCCAAGTGTTAGCATCACAGGCGTGAGCCACTGTGCCCAGCCTAAACAACACTTTTAAAGATCAGCTTTTAGCATCATCAACAACAACAAAAAGCAACAGAGTAAGCAGTTACATTCCAGTGACCACAAATAGCAAATGGGTCTTTGTGGCTTGAGAAAACTTTGTGGAAACAGCATCACAAGCCGATTGCTGAAGGCTGTGTCATAGCTGAGCATGATGACAGCCTCTGGAGCACTGTTAAGTGGTGGCAACGACGTAGATGTTAAAGATGGCTGTGAAAGTGGGAATACGGTTTTTGGAGAAATATGAGTGAAAATCACAGAATTTATTTATTCATAGTTTTGATGGAGTCTCCCTCTATTGCCCAGGCTGGCGTGCAATGGTGCAATCTTAGCTCACTACAACCTCCGCCTTCCAGGTTCAAGCGATTCTCCTACCTCAGCCTCCCGAGCAGCTGGGACTACAGGTGTGTGCCACCACACCTGGCTAATTTTTTATTTTTATTTTTTTTTTTATATTCTTAGTGAGCCAGGGTTTCACTATGTTGGCCAGGCTGGTCTCCAACTCTTGACCTCGTGATCTGCCTGCCTCAGCCTCCCAAAGTGCTGGGATTACAGGTGTGAGCCATCATGCCTGGCCCTATTTATTTTTTTGAGATGAGGTCTCACTCTGTAGTGGAATGCAGTGACGCCATCTTGGCTCACTGCAACCTCTGCCTCCAGGATCAAGAGATCCTCCTGCCTCAGCCTCCTAAGTAGCTGGGACTACAGGCATGCGCCATCATACCTGGCCGATTTTTTGTATTTTTGGTAGAGACAAGGTTTCACCCTGTTGCCCAGGCTGGTCTTGAGCTCCTGAGCTCGATCAATCCGCCTGCCTTGGCTTCCCAAAGTGTTGGGATTACAGGTGTGAGCTACAGTACTGGGCCGAAATCACATTATTTAAAAATGAATATATTAAGGTATGTAGCATGTGAACTTATATACCACTAAGTAAATTATTCAAAAGAATTAAGTGGGCATTTGACTATTTCATCTACTTTGCTAAAAATACATTAAGTCATTAAGTGATCAAAAAAACTTCATAATATTTGTATAACTGGGAAAATGGAAGAGCCTATTGCATTCAGGGTTCCCTTAGCTTTGAACATAAACAGTAGCTTTTTAAAGTGACCAAGTGGGCTGGGCACCCTGGCCATGGTGAAACCCTGTCTCCACTAAAAATACAAAAAATTGGCCAAGTGCGGTGGCTCATGCCTGTAATCCCAGCTACTCGGGAGGATAAGGCAGGAGAATCACTTGAACCCGGAAGGCAGAGGTTGCAGTGAGCTAAGATTGCATCACTGCACTCCAGCCTGAGCAACAGAGCGAGACTGCATTTCAAAAAATAAATAAATAAATAAATAAAAATAAAGTAAAATAAAATACAAATAAAAATCAAGTGACCAACTGGCCAAGCAGGGAGGGACTTCCAGAATTCCCAAGCCCCAGCCCTTACTGAGGCTCACAGCCCCCGTCCACTCCATGCCAGTAAACACGATGGGTCCGTTACATGCCATGTTAGGTTTTCTGTCGCCTGTGGAGAACACTAGGCAGGCAGCTTTCACACGTCCACAGCATCCTGCTGTTTCTCAAGATACTGTTGCTGGGACCAGAGTTTTCCAGCCAGACCTTGTGCTCGTTCCTCGCCTCCTGGTCCTCTTCCTCTTTCTCCACACAGGTCAAAAGGGCTTGGCTGTCGGGGCTGTCTCCGGCTTCAGCGGCAAATCCCAAGGCCTGTCTCATCTTGCTCTTCATCACACACGAAAGGAAAATAATCTGAGATGGTGGAAGTTAAGGTAGGAAGCAGATTCCAGACTCCTACTGCGGCCCTTCACCCCTTCACACCATGCTGCCCCCACCCCAACTCACCTACTCTCCTCCCTCCCGTTTTATACTTCGTGGGACAGAGGAGTTCGTCTGAAGACACACAGACCTGTCCCTACAAGGACCCAGCACCCAGTGAGAGCCTGTCCCTAACAAGCACTTGGTAAATATTTGCAAAACAAAAGCATTATGAAGAGCTTCTTTCTTTCTTTCTTTTTTTTTTGTAGTTGTTGTTGTTGAGATGGAGTTTCGCTCTTGCTGCCCAGGCTGGAGTGCAATGGCGCAATCTCAGCTCACTGCAACCTCTGCCTCCCGGGTTCAAGCGATTCTCCTACCTCAGCCTCCTGAGTAGCTGGGATTACAGGCATGTGCCACCACACCCAGCTAATTTTGTATTTTTTAGTAGAGACGGGGTTTTTCCATGTTGGTCAGGCTGGTCTCGAACTCCCAACCTCATGTGATCTGCCTGCCTCGGCCTCCCAAAGTGCTGGGATTACAGGCATGAGCCACCGTGCCTGGCCTGGAACATCTTTCTTGACGGGCCTAGCTTACAGTGACAATACGTGCAGTGGGTTGGATAGTGTCCCCAAAAATTCAGATCCACCTCAGAATGTGATTTTTTTTTTTTTTTTTTTTGAGACAGAGACTTGCTCTGTTGCCCAGACTGGAGTACAGTGGCATGATCTCAGCTCACTGCAACCCCTGCCTCCCTGATTCAAGCAATTCTCCTGCCTCAGCCTCCCGAGTAGCTGGGATTACAGGCACGTGCCACCATGCCCAGCTAATTTTTGTATTTTTAGTAGAGACGGGGTTTCACCATGTTGGCCAGGCTGGTCTCGAACTCCTGATATCAGGTGATCCGCCCGCTTCAGCCTCCCGAAATGCTGGGATTACAGGCATGAGTCATCACGCCCGGACCAGACTGTGACCTTATTGGAAGTAGGGTCCTTGCTGATATAATTAGAGACAATGGAGTCATTGAGGATTAGACTGGGCCCTGACTCCAGCAACTGGGGTCCCTGTAAGAAAAGGAGACACACGAAGATACGCAAAGGGAAGAGGGCCATGTGAAGGCTGAGGCAGAAATGAAAATGATGCTGCCATGTGCCAAGGGACACCAAGAGTCACTAGCAGCTGGAAGAGGCAAGTGAAGACTCCCCTCTAGTGCCTGCAGAGAGGGCGCGGCCCTGCTTTGCTGTCACACACACCCCACCGCCAACCCAGCATAGCCATTATCCACAGGCAGCATCTAAAAATACAAACGTCTTTAGTGTCTAATAAAAATACGAAAATTAGCCAGGTGTGATGGCATGCACCTGTAGAGCCAGCTGCCTGGGAGGCTGAGGCAGGAGAATTGCTTGAACCTGGGAGGTGAAGGTTGCAGTGAGCCAAGATTTCGTCCTTGCACCAGCCTGGGCAACACAGCAAGACTCTGTCTCAAAAAAAAATAAAAATAAAAAAGGGAAACATAAAACTACAGATAATTGCATTTGTGTTTGCCCGCCCAAACTTCTTCTTCTTTTTTTCTTTTGAGATGGAGTTTCGCTCTTGTTGACCAGGCTGGGGTGCGATGGCTTGATCTCGGCTCACCACAACCTCTGCCTCCCTCCCAGGTTCAAGTGATTCTCCTGCCTCAGTCTCCCAAGCAGCTGGGATTACAGGCACACACCACCACACCCGGCTAATTTTGTATTTTGTCTTTTTTTTAGTAGAGACGGGGTTTCTCCATGTTGGTCAGGCTGGTCTCGAACTCCCAACCTCAGGGGATCCACACACCTCAGCCTCCCAAAGTGCTGGGATTACAGGTGTGAGCCACCGCACCCAGCCTGTCTGCCCCAACCTTCAAACCACTCCTTGGCTGCTGGGAGAATTCCAACTAGCAAGAGAAAAGGAGAATGGGGCAGGGGCAGGGAGGGTGGAGACACAAGCCTCCTCTGGCTGCAGGCAGGGAGCTCCCCAGGCCTGGGTGGATACAGCGAGGTCCAGTGCAGCGCGGCCCAGGGAGGTCAGGAACCAGGGTGTGGCTCGAAGCAGGTACTCAGGCTGCCGGTCGTGCGCCACAATGGCCGAGGCATAGAGGAGGCCAGCCAGGGCCGATAGGAGCCGGGTCCACAGGTGGATGGAGGGAAATGTCTTCCCCCGGCACTGCACAGAGAGAGGAAGGGGCTGGGCAGGGAAGAGCACCAGATCACAAGACCCAGGTCCCTCAGTGGCACAGCAGGTTTTGGGGCAAGCCCTCTGCCCACAGCCAGTCCCCCAGCACAATGCTGCTTTACATTTCCAGGTTTTGCTCAAGTTGCTTCTTCTGCCTGTCAGACTCCTACTCATCCCTCAGAACCTGGCTTGAACTTAACCCTGGGAAACCTTCCCCTACCAACGCCATCCAAAGGGGAACAAGCAACTCCCTCTTCTGGCCCTAACACATCCCTCTAGCAGACTATCTTTTATTGATCATGACTCAGCTCTTTACACAGTGAGAGGGCTCTTGAGAGCTGGGCGGGGTCCTCACCCCCTCTGTGCCCCTAGCACCTGACTCTGGGCGAGGGCTCGTTAATGTCCGCTGGGAGAACATGAGGGGGAGTGGTATGGTTTGGACATTTGTCTCCCTAGATCTTATGCTGAATTGTAATCCCCGGTGTTGGAGGTGGGGCCTGGTGGGAGGTGACTGGGTCATGGGGTGGATTTCTCATGAATGGTTTGGAACCATCCCCTGGGTGCTGCCCTCACGACTGTGAGTGATTCTCTTGAGATCTGGCTGTTTAAAAATGTGTGGCACCTTCCCTCCCACCCTCTTGAGCGCACTCTCTCTTGCTCTCTCACCAAGTGGCGTGCCTGCTCATGCCTTGCCTTTTGCCATGAGGCCCTGAGGCCTCTCCAGAAGCCCGGCAGACGCTGGCGCCATGCCTGGACAGCCTGCAAAACCAGGAGCCAATTAAACCTCATTTCTTTATAAATGACCCAGCCTGAGGCATTCCTTTATAGCAACGCAAGAACAGCCAAACACAGAGATCAAATTAGAAGAGCTAAGGCCTGATCCCTCTCTCCCTGGGACCACTAATTCTGAGCCAGGTCAGATGGGGAGGTTAGAAAAATGAGAGATGATATTCTGAAAATTTTAAAGCCAAGGGGACATTTCTGGAGAATATGTTATGAAAATATTGGTTCAAAAAAAGGAAATACGCACCATTTATATGTAAGTAGCCTTTATATACAGAAAGTCACTTCATATATACATGAATAAGTATACGTAAACACCATATATTTTTTTGAGATGGAGTTTTGCTTCGTTGCCCAGGCTGGAGTGCAGTGGCACGATCTCAGCTCACTGCAACCTCCACCTCCTGGGTTCAAGGGATTCTCTTCCTTCCTCCTGAGTAGATGAGATTACAGGCATCCGCCACTGCGCCTGGCTAATTTTTGTATTTTTACTGGAGATGGGGTTTCACCATCTTGGCCAGGATGGTCTCGAACTCCTGACCTTGTGATCCACCCGCCTCTACCTCCCAAAGTGTTGGGATTACAGGCGTGAGCCACCACGCTCAGCCAACACCCTATATTTCTGATTATATACTTATATATTTAAATATACATGAATAAAAATTGTAAATGATTTAGTTTACATATTAAACTCAATAGATGAGTTATATATAAACTAACATTAGACGAGTTCATATACAAATTATGATTTTTGTATAATTAAATTAAGTTAAATTAAATCATATAAAAATCATAATAAATTAAATTATATATAGATAAGTTTATGCATAATTTAGTTTATATATAATTTCATTTATATGTAATATATATAAAATTGTTTATATATAATATATATATAAAATTGTTTATATATATTATATATATAAACTCATTAAATATGTTCACTCGATGACTATCTTTACAGATATACAGGCCTTCGCTAGGGAATGGAAAAAAATCAGGAGAAAAAGCATGTTTTGGCCAATTTTGCCCCATTTTAATTTTAACTCAAAAAGAATCCTTAAGAGTGTCACGTTTACGTCTGTGTCCCCTCCCGTTTTGTCCCCAGACCTCCCTGTGTCTGGCCTGCCCCCCAAAGACTGTGTCACAGCGAGAGCACAGTCCCATGCTTCTCCAAGGGGGGGCGGGGGCAGCCCGCTGGGAGGGTGGGGCCTGGCGCACTGGACCCAGAGGCTGAGGGTGGAGACAACACCCCTTCCCAGCCCTTCCCACCTCACACAGGAGCAGCACTCTCTAGCTAGAGGTCCTTGGGGCCTCCCGGCCTAACCACCCCACCACCATGTTACCGGGGACACTGATGGCCAGAGGGGAGGTGGCATGCAGAGCTGGCTGGGCCTGGGCCTCCTGCCTCTTGGCCTTGCTCCTGCTGCTGCTCACGATGAGCCCGCACTGGGAGCCTCTGCCCTCACTCACAGGCTAACCAGTGACAGTGCCCACTGTCTTCCAAATCAATCTCTTCTCAGGGTCAGGCCTGGGGTCGATCTTGAAAAAAAATAGAGAGCTTTTATCTGCAGCACCAGACATACAGTAGGTGCTTAACTGGTGCTTGAAGAACAGAACTCAATTGTGGCTGAATGAGATGTGGCAGTCCCTCTCCAGCCTATGCAGGCCTTGCCTACAGGCAGGACAGATGCCAGCAGCACGCCCCCCATCCCCCGGGCTGCCTGGCATGTCTGTGTAGGGGCTGGAGGCAGAACATGCCAAGATGGTGCCTGCCGCTGCCAGGACTCCTGGTGTCAGCACAATGCTTCACTCATCAGCGGCTGCTTCGTACCCCTTGTCCCATTCAAGGACTCACTCCTGGAGCAATGGGAACTTTCCCACCAAAGCCACCCAGCCATCTCCTCAGCAACCTCACCATGGCCAAGTGAGGAGCAGCTTCTGGGAGAGCCAAGGTCTGAAGCCATGCTGGCCTGGCTTCCCAGAATACCCCAAATCCTGCTGGGTTTCTCCCTACGAAGGAAACCTTAGCCCTGGCTTTTCTCCATGCAACCAGAGTCACTGAGAGGTGGCAGCAGGTATTTCCCTATAAATACTGCATGCTTCCTTTTTTGAATCCCCGGTGGAATCTCACTCTATCATCCTGCCCAGGGGCCCTCAGGCTTCAATACCTTGTAGGGACGGGGACAGGACTACCTCCTAAGACGGGGGAATGCTGATGGCTATCAAGATGCCAGGCAGTGTGTAGTGGCTTACCCTTTAGTTCTACTTTTTACTCAGCAGGAAGGGGCAGGTGTCATGGCTTATGCCTATAATCCCAGCAATATGGGAGGCCGAGGCAGGTGGATCACCTGAGGTCAGGAGTTCGAGACCAGCCTGACCAACATGGCAAAACCCTGTCTCTACTAAAAATACAAAAATTAGCTGGGCATGGTGGTGGGTGCCTGTAGTCCCAGCTACTCGGGAGGCTGAGGCAGGAGAACTGCTTGAACCCAGGAGGCGAAGGTTGCAGTGAGCCAAGATCACACCACCGCACTCCAGCCTGGGTGACAGAGCAAGACTCCATTTCAAAAACAAAACAAAAACAACAGAACAAAAACATGAAGAGGCCCATCCCCAACCTCTTCCCTGTCCTGGTTCTGTTCTCTGAGACTTAAGAGAACAAGGCTGCTCTTTCTGCCCCCACATAGCCCTTCTGATTTGTGCACCCATCGGCTTCCTTTTTCCAGGCCGGATGAAATGGCTCTCTCAGTGTTTGCTGACCCCTACCACGATCAGGCCCCAGGTGCCTGCAGAGCAGTGGGAAACGACACAGACAAGGCTACTGCCGCAAGGTGCTAACATTCCACTGCCGGACCAGGCAGAACCGGGAAAATAAGGGGCACATTTCAGGTTGTTACAGATGCTCAGAAGAAAATACACAGTGCTGGGACTGGCCTGGGGGCTGTTTTAGGTGGAGTGGTGTTATGGGTTGCAATATGGGCCCCCAAAAGATGCTGAAGTCCCTAGGCTGGGCACGGTGGCTCACACCTGTGATCTCAGCACTTTGGGAGGCCAAAGCAGGCAGATTTTTACTTGAGGTCAGGAGTTCGAGACCAGCCTGGCCAAACATGGTGAAACCCCATCTCTACTAAAAATACAAAAACTAGCTGGGTGTGGTGACGCACACCTGTAAGTCCAGCTACTCTGGCAGCTGAGGCAGGAGAATCGCTTGAACCCAGGAGGTGGAGGTTGCAGTGAGCTGAGATCAAGCCATTGCCCTTCAGCCTGGGTGACAGATGAGACTCTGACTCAACAACAACAAAAAAAAGATGTCGAAGTCCCAACCCCAAGTGAATGTGGCCTTATTTGGAAATAGGGTCTTTGTGGATGATCCAGTTGAGATGAGGTCATTAGGGTGGGTCCTATTCCAATGTCCTTACAAAAAGGAGCAAGTCAGACACAGAAAGGTACAGAGGGAAGGCCACGTGAAACTGGGAGTTACCACAAGCCAAGAAGCTACCTGAACCTTGGAGAGGAGTGAGGGCTGGAACGGATCCTTCCCTAGAGCCTGCAGAGGGAGCACGGGCCTGCCTGCACCTTCATCTCAGACTCCTGACCTCCGGCACTGGGACGATCAACTTCTGTTGTTCAGAGTTAGTGACCCTTCATTATGACAGCCCCAGGGAATTACTACGGGCGGTCAGGGCACTGTGCCAGCTCCTTCACAGGTCTTCATGCCAGCGGCCTCCCAGCTCTCACACCACCCTGGAACCCACCCTGGTGGGCTGCTGACCACCCAGTGGTCACCATTCTCTCCTCCATTAATCTAAAGACAGGACACCTGCTGATGAAGCCCATGACCTGCGAGGCTTCTGGCAGTTACGGTATAGACTTCAACTTCACTGACTTCACGAACAACCACTAACAACGCTCCATCCCCAAATGCTAATCAGGACGCTCTTGGGCAAGTAATATTTTTTTTTTTTCTGAGATGGATTATTGCTCTGTCACCTGGGCTGGAGTGCAGTGGCGCGATCTCAGCTCACTGCAACCGCCACCTCCCAGGTTCCAGTAATTCACCTGCCTCAGCCTCCCAAGTAGCTGGGACTACAGGCACCCGCCACCATGCCTGGATAATTTTTGTATTTTTAGTAAAGATGGGGGTTTTGCCACATTGGCTAGGATGATCTCGAAGTCCTGACCTCAGGTGATCCACCCACCTCGGCCTCCCAAAGTGCCGGGATTACAGGCAGGAGCCACCGCACCCGGCTGATTCTTTTTAGACGAAATGGGCCTATGACACGTCACAGGGTTGGGTTTGGCCACTGTTTCGTCAGTGAGACAGGAGCGGTTGTCTCAGAGTCTGCACAGGAAACTTGGCAGACCAGGTGTCACACGTCCACAGTCTTGCTTTTCTCAGGCGCTTTCACGCATGGGGGCTTTTCCTGTGTGCTCTCCTCTGCCGATGGCCTTTCCCTAGCCTGTGTCCTCAAATTCACGTTCCCTTCTGAGCCAACATGACACCTCCCCACCACCCTACCGCCTGGCAGCGGAAACAGTTTTCACCCTTGCTCATCTGAAGAGCATAGGAGCCTTCTCTCTCCTCTCTCTCTTCTGATACCCCAAACGTTTGTTTCTTTTTTTTCTTTTCTTTTTTTGAGATGGAGTCTTGCTCTGTCACCCAGGCTAAAGTACAGTGGCACAATCTCGGCTCACTGCAACCTCCGCCTCCTGGGTTCAAGCGATTATCCTGCCTCAGCCTCCTGAGTAGCTGGGATTACAGGTGCCCACCACCACGTCCAGCTAATTTTTGTATTTTTAGTAGAGATGGGGTTTCACTGTGTTGGCCAGGTTGGTCTCAAACTCCTGATCTCGTGATCCACCTGCCTCAGCCTCCCAAAGTGCTGGGATTACAAGTGTGAGCCACCACGCCCGGCCCCAAACATTCGTTCCTATCTTTCTTCAAGCATTAGGAGATGCTGCTTCACATTCCTGTGTCTTCCATGAAACTGTGAGCTCCGGAGGGCGAGCGCTCGGCCCGGTTCACATCTTACCCCCCAGGACTGGTCAACACAGGGCCTCCCTCTACGTGGATACCTGGAGAATACCTGCCAGTAAGACACTCTTTTTTTTTTTTTGAGACGGAGTTTCGCTC
>PVKV010022431.1:23696-35482 GCA_004027835.1 Alouatta palliata
AGCAGTTCTCCTGCCTCAGCCTCCCAAGTAGCTGGGACTACAGGCACGTGCCACCATGCCCAGCTAGTTTTTGTATTTTTAGTAGAGACGGGGTTTCACCATGTTGACCAGGATGGTCTCGATCTCTTGACCTCGTGATCCACCCGCCTCGGCCTCCCAAAGTGCTGGGATTACAGGCGTGAGCCACCGCGCCCGGCCAAGACACTCTTGATCTACACAGAACCTCATAGCTGACTCCTGTAGTCTCTCAGATTTCATTCTCTCCTGGGTTTATCCAGTTTAGGGGCTTTTTCCTCAGAGCTTGCTTTTCGTTTGCTACAGGAAATGAGAAAGTACACCTGGGCTTTTTTCGGCAGTCCTCAGAACGCCCGGGTTGGCTGCCCACTCTCCACACACACCCCCTACTTGCTGTCATATATACTAATGCCCTTCAGAAAAATCTGAGTCCACGTGCATGCCCCCACGGTGACGCCACACCCCCGCCCCATGACCTAGCCCTCTCAGGATGCTCCCAGATGCCCTGAGACCTGCCACGTGACCCACGGTCCCAGGCCCACCCCCAGCCTCACAATTCTGGAGAGAGGGGGGATCCGAGAAGCGCAGGAGCCGAAGGCAGCAATGCCACCCAGCAGGTAGCCGAGGATCTCAGGGTTTTCCTGCAAGAACAGGTGATCCACTATGAGCACTCTGCGGAGTCTGCCCATGTGCCCCAAGAAACAGCCAAAGCTCAGGAGTCCTTTCCTGCTTTTAGGTTTCTTCCAACAATGGAAGGCTTGACCCTACTGCCCCAGCTCCCGCCTCATCCCACCCTGGGCATTTGGTAGGACATGCAGTACCCCGAGTCCTCCCCACAGTGGCTCAGCCTCACCTGCAGCAGGTTCGCCAGCAGCCTCCGCTGCGGCCCCCGGATGGTGGCTGAATCCTTCGGGACAGCAACCCAGAGAGCCCAGCACGGACCCAGGCTCAGCGGCAGAGCCAGGGCAAACACACCGGCCCCGAGCTGCCGCCGCCTCTTCCTCTCTCGGGCTTCCCAATCTGCAACAGACACCAAAATCCCACGTGGCTCCTGGGACCTAGAACTTGTTAGATAGCTGCATGGGAAGAACTGGTGTCAACTCCCCACATGATGCCAAAACGGGGTCCCACGTTATTCTGCAGGCCGGCTCCTCCCCACCCTTCGAGGCCCTGTAGCGGTGCCACCTCTTCAAGGAGCCTCTCCTCTCCACCACGGATGCACCCCCCTGCCCCCGAACTGGTGTTGTTCTCCTTCCTTAGGCAGAGATGAGAGATGACGTTATCTTCTATTGTATGTATCTGCACGCAGACAGCACTGCCTCATCTGGACCAGCGCTCCTAAGGATAAGGCATCATTCCCTGGTGGTTTCTACAGTCTCTGCAGAGCAGAACTGGTACAAGCTCAAGCGTGGTAAAAGCATCAACCAGTGAATCGGTGACGGCACCAGCAGGAACTGTGAACGGGACAAACAGCAATGAGCGGGGCTTTTGTTTCTTTGCTGTTGTTGTCGTTATTTGAGACGGAGTCTCACACTGTTGCCTGGGCTGGAGTGCAATGGCGTGATCTCTGCTCACTGCAACCTCTGCCTCCTGGTTTGAAGTGATTTTCCTGCCTCAGCCTTCCAAGTAGCTGAGATTACAGGTGCCTGACACCACGCCTGCCTAATTTTTTGTAGTTTTAGTAGAGATGGGGTTTTCACTATGTTGGCCAGGCTGGTCTTGAACTCCTGACCTCGTGATCTGCCCGTCTCAGCCTCCCAAAATTCTGGGATTACAGGCGTGAGCCACCGTGCCCGGCCACGAGTGGTGTCTGAAAATTTCCTTGAAATATGAGATAGACACTCCTCTGAACAATTCTGTTTATTTTTTCTTTTAGAGATGAGGTCTCACTATATTACCCAGGCTGGACTTGAACTCCTAGGCTGAAGCAATCTCCCACCTCGGCCTCATGAGTGGCTGGGATTCTAGGTATAAGCCACTGCCCAGCTCTCTCCTGAGAAACTCTAAAAACAGAATCTCTCTCCTGGGCAGCATTGCAGCTGAGGCATGCTACATGACACACTGATACAGCAGTCCCTCTAACGTATTTGTTTATTTTTGAGACAGGGTCTCGCTCTGCTGCCCAGGCTGGAGTGCACTGGCACAATAACAGCTCACTACAGCCTCCACCTCCAGGGCTCAAGTGATCCTCCCACCTCAGTCTCCCCAGCTGGGACCACAGGCATGCACCACCATGCCCAGCTACTTTCTAAAATGTTTGCAGAGCTAGGGTCTTGCTATGTTGCCCAGGCTGGTCTCAAACTCTTGGTCTGAAGCAATCTTCCCGCCTCAGCCTCCCAAAGTGCTGGGATTACAGGGATGAGCCACCACATGCAGTTCATTCCCTTTTTTTCTTTTCTTTTTTTTTTGAGATGGAGTTCACTCTTGTCGCCCATATTGGACTACAGTGGCGCTGTCTTGGCTCACTGCAACCTCCAGTTCCCAGGTTTAAGTGATTCTCCTGGCTCAGCCTCCCAAGTAGCTGGGATTACAGCTGCATGCTACCACGTCCAGTTAATTTTTGTATTTTTTAAGTAGAAATGGGTTTTTACCATGTTGGCCAGGCTGATCTCAAACTCCCGACCTCAAAATGATCTGCCTGCCTCGGCCTCCCACAGTGCTGGGATTACAGGCGTGAGGCACTGCGCCCGGCCCCTCATCCCCTCTTTTTAAACAAGAGGGGTCCAAGCTCACTGCTGACCCTTCTCAAGAAGCCCTAGCTGTAGACTCTTGGGGCCACTCATCCTGGCCCCGTCATTTCCAACCCCTGCCTGTGGTGCCCCGTGTCTGTTCCTGGCATCCCCTTCCAGCAGTCGTGAAGCTTCACCTGGCCACCCCGAACTTGCATGCTGAGATATGACTATTCATCCCCATGCCCTGCTCCACCCTCCTCCTAGCCTTTGCCCATGCTGCTCTATGCACCCGAATGCCCGGCCTGTGGTTCCAGCTCTAGTGCCCCTCCCTCCCTCTGGCTGCCCACAGTGTGCACACACCTCCAAGCTGGTGGCCCTAATGAGACCCTCTCCTTTGTCTGCGTCTGGCTGGCGCCCACTCAGACAGCCCTAAGGAATAGGTGTTCGGTGTGCTGATGAATGAATGGGTGAACAGAGACAGGAACAGACAGCCATGCACTCACCTGAATTAGACTTGAATCTGGATCCACAGACTGGGAAGAGGGTGAACATGAAGTTCACTAAGTCAATAGCTGCCAGGTAGGCACCCGTGAAGACCTGGGAGCAAATGGGAAGAGAGTCTTGGCATTCAAGTATCTTTGCTGGAGTGCAATGGCACCATCCCAGCTCACCACAGCCTCTGCCTCCCGGATTCAAGCGATTCTCCTGCCTCAGCCTCCCGAGTAGCTGGGATTATAGGCGTGCACCACCATGCGGGGCTAGGTTTCTCCATGTTGCCAGGCTGGTCTCGCCTGGTCTCAGGCAATGTGCCCGCCTCAGCCTCCCTGAGTGTTTAGGATTACAGGCATGAACCACCTCACCCAGCCGGCCCTATTGTATTCTATTAGCTAATGAGAATGGGCACCCAAAATGAAAGGTGGTTTGCTTTTGAGACAATGCTGCCTGAAGCAGGGTATAGAATGCTCCAAATCTGTGCCCTGCCCACTAGGCTGCCTTCCTTCATTTCTACCTGGATGGGCATAAGGCCAAGAACAGTCCCAGGAGGCACCTTCATAGTGGGCACAACAGGACTTCCTGGGGATACGTGTTTTGGGATAGGACCCTTCTACACAGGTTTGTCTGAGGGCCTAGGCTTTTGGGAAACTTGAAGCTACTTTTCCCTTGCCCCAAAGCCTACATCACTACCTGGGAAAAGACTCAGCCACCCCTACATGAGCTGGGGCTGGGTCAAAGCTCTAAATGACTATTTATTAAGCACCTACTAGGTGCCAGGTGCTGTTTAAAGTGATAAGGATACAGCAGTGAAGAAATCCTTGCCCTTGTAGAGCTGACATTCTAATGGGAGTTCACATACAAGAAGTAATAAACAGGTGAGGTGTGGCAGCTCAGGCATGTCTGGGAGGACGAGGCAGGCAGATTGTCCTGAGCTCAGGAGTTCAAGACCAGCTTGGGCAACATGGCGAAACCCTGTCTCTACTAAAAATACAAAAATTAGCTGGGTTACAAGCTGCAGAAGGCTTAAAAAAAAAAATTAGGTGGGTGTTATGGAATGTACCTGTAATCCCAGCTACTCAGGAGGCTGAGGCGGGAGAATTGCTTGAACCCAGGAGGCAGAGGTTGCAGTGAGCCAAGATCATGTCACTGCACTCTAGCCTGGGCAACAGAGTGAGACTCCGTCTCCAAAAAAAAGGAGTACACGGCTGGGTGTGGTGGCTCATGCCTGTAACCCAAGCACTTTGAAGGCCAAGGCGGGCGGATCACCTGAGGTTGGGAGTTCAAGACCAGCCTAACCAACACGGTGAAACCCCGTCTTAAAAAAAAAAAAAAATTAAAAATAAATAAATAAATAAATAAAAGAGTACACATAAGTAAAGTATATGGTGCATTAAGGATTAAGCTATAGAAAAAAAATAGATTAGACTAAGGGAACCCAGAACACTGGTGGAAGAGGTGGGTCACCATTATAAGCAGGGGAGGTCTTATTGAGAAGGTGACTTTTTTTTGCTTGTTTTTTGAGACAGAGTCTTGCTCTGTCACCCATGCTGGAGCGCAGTACAGCGAACTCGGCTAACTGCAACCTCCACCTCCCAGGTTCAAGTGATTCTCCTTGCCTCAGTCTCCCAAATAGCTGGGATTAAAGGCATGCACCACGCCCAGCTAATTTTGGTTTTAGTAGAGACAGCCTCCCAAAGTGCTGGGATGACAGGCCTAACACCTCACCTGGCCATAAGAAGGTGACTTTTGAGCAAGGATTTGAAGAACTAAGCAGGGAGCCAAGTGGATACTGGGAACAAGAGCCGTGGAGGGGAACTGAAAGCACAGCAAAGGCACAGGTTCTGAGGCACCACTGTGCGATGCACGTTGAAGCAACAAGACAGAAGCCACGTGGCCGCAGCAGAGAGCGAGGTCAGGCCTCTGCTGGCCTAGGCCACCGTCAGCTGTCGGCCCAACATACCTGGATTGTGAGCTGTCTGGCCAGAATAGCCCCCACGGTGTCGCACAGACTGGTCAGGAGGCAGCATGCAGCACACAGTGGCGACTGGTCCTGTCTGGATTTCTTTGCACATCTCAGATAGAGAAGCCTGGGGTGACAGGGGTGTGGACAGAACACAGGACCCATAAGTTTTGACCCAAACTCGTGCATCTGAAAAGGGCAACTATGACCTGCATCCTCATGCGTCCCCAAGGAGGCGTTTTTTTTTTTTTTTTTTTTTTTTTTTTGAGACAGCGTCTCGCTCCATCACCAGGCGCCAGGCTGGAGTGCAGTGGCGCGATCTCGGCTCACTGCAACCTCCGCCTCCCGGGTTCAAGCAATTCTCCTGCCTCAGCCTCCTGAGTAGCTGGGATTACAGGCGCACGCCACCACACCCAGCTAATTTTTGTATTTTTAGTAGAAACGGGGTTTCACCATGTTGGCCAGGGTGGTCTCGATCTCCTGACCTTCTGATCCGCCTGCCTCGGCCTCCCAAAGTGCTGGGATTACAGGCGTGAGCCACCGCGCCCGGCCTCAAGGAGGCATTTTTGAATTTAGTTTCCAGATGGGAAACAATCAGAAGACTCCTGAACCACCTGTTCAGATGCCCTTGGCAGGAGCTAGACCTCACGAGATGTGAAGACACCGCCTCTTTTAGTGAAGAGGAATTACGTCCAGACTCCAAATCAGGCTGGCTCCATTTGATGATTCCCCACTTAGCACTGAAAATGTAGCCATCGAGTTTTATTTTTTGAAAGGGAAACAGGAGGGTTATAAAAGTAACCCAGGCCAGGTGGGACGGCTCAGGCCTGTAATCCCAGCACTTTTGGGAGGCCAAGTCCCAACACTTCGATCGCCTGAAGTCAGGAGTTCAAGACCAGCCAGGCCAACATGATGAAATCCTGTTTCTACTAAAAATACAAAAGTTACCCCAGCGTGGTGGCAAGTGCCTGTAATCCCAGCTACTCGGTAGGCTGAGGCAGAAGAATTGCTTGAATCCAGGAGGCAGAGGTTGCAGTGAGCCGAGATCATGCCATTGCACTCCAGCCTGGGTGACAGAGTGAGATTCCATCTCAAAAAAAGCAACCCAACCACTACAGATAACTGCAGAGCAGAGTTAATTGCCTAAATTAAAAAGACAACTTGTTTCTCTGAAATAAAAAGTGAAATTCTTCTAAACCATCTGGGAAGTGGGGCAGCCTGGCTTCTGCCGGCCTGTGTCCATGCTGAGCATGTTCTTTACACAGGGAGAGCCTTTTTAGCACTTTGTGCTGACCTTTCCTTAGAACCCCCACTGCTGATTCTCTCCTTACGGCCCCTCCCCAGCCCATATCCACCGGAGAATATGCACAGAAGAGCAGGGCAGGACGGGCTGGAAGAGGCCAGAGGTTTCTATCGGCGTCACTGACAGGGACTCAGAAATGCGTGTCGTATGTGCCTCTTTGCTACATTTCTCTGGAGACACTGAGGCATGACTGCAGCTCTGGTTTCATCTCCATTAACCAGAGGGCGGCACTCATTCCACATCCTTCGAACAATTTGGCTGATTCTGAGTGCCTGTCCTTGGGAATGGTGGATGACAGAAGGCTTTGGCTTTCTAAATATTTCTTTTCTTTTTTCTTTTTTTTTTTTTTTTTTGAGGCAGAGTTTCACTCTTGTTGCCCAGGCTGGAGTGCAGTGGCATGATCTTGGCTTACCGCAACCTCCGCCTCCCAGGTTTAAGCGATTATCCTGCTTTAGCCTCCCTAGTAGCTGGGATTACAGGCATGTGCCACCACGCCTGGCTAATTTTGCAGTTTTAGTAGAGACAGGGTTTCTCCATGTTTGTCAGGCTGGTCTTGAACTCAACTTCAGGTGACGTGCCCGCCTTGGCCTCCCAAAGTGCTGGGATTACAGGCACGAGCCACTGTGCCCGGCCTTCTAAACATTTCTTGACCTGCTGGCTCAAGCCCGACGCTCACAGTGGCAACATCAACTTTAATCTGGGTCCTGGGCTCCTAAAACCAATTCAAGGCCAAGGAGTGAAGATCCCTTTTTTTTTTTGAGATGGAGTTTTGCTCTTGTTGCCTAGGCTGTGCAATGGTGCAACCTTGGCTCACTGCAACCTCTGCCTCCTGGGTTCAGCTGATTCTCCTGCCTCAGCCTCCTGAGTAGCTGGGATTACAGGTGCTTGTCACTATGCCCAGCTAACTTTTCGTATTTTTAGTAGAGACAGGGGGGTTTCACTATGTTGGCCAGGCCGGTCTTGAACTCCTGACTTCAGGTGATCCACCCGCCTCAGCCTCCCAAAGTGCTGGGGTTACAGGCATGAGCCACTGTGCCTGGCCAGGAGTGAAGATTCTTAAATTGGAGACTCCCAGAGGCAGACCCAAATTAGAAATAATTTGTATCAACCTTCCCATTTGAGAGGAGAAAAGTGAGGCCTCTGGTGAGAAGGTGAGTTAGTGGTGGTCTTCTGGCTTCACATGCAGGGGCTTTGCTCCGTACCCTGTTCTCAGCCACTTCCCCAGCTCTTGGGGCCCGGGTTCCAGCTGATCTTAACCCAGCCCACACGCCACTCCGAAGACACGTCCTCCAAAGAGAAAGAGGACGGGGGACGTTCAGGGATGGCGAGGCCCCGAAAACGAATGGGTCATGTCCAGATCCCAGGCAGGGTGAGAAGCAGAGGCTCACTCTTAACCCCTCCAAGGGTGGAAAGTGCCTAACAGTGCTGGTCTGAGGACTCTGTGAGGAACAAATGGATAATGGGTGTCCAGTGCCTTCTTAGTTTCCAGCCTCTGATCTGGACAGTTTAACCTCTTTTACCAGCCTGCCCGTTTTCTGTAGGATCTGGGGTTTTGGTTCTTTCCTTTCACTCAGACAAGTCATTTAAACTCTCAGAACCTCAGAGTTCCTTACTGAAAGTGGGGGTGACAGGACCTACCTCCTGGTGCTGATATTGTGAGTGGCAGGCATTGAATGAGTTAAATGAATGCAATGCTGGGCCCATAGTAAATGTTCTAGGCGCCTTTTTATTTGTATTCCAGTCACTGGGTAGTGGGGCTGCAGAATCTCTGCAATACGACCACATGCCTTAGGAGAATAACCCCTGAGCGCCTACGGGGAGACAGTTGTAACCTCTCCCAGGGGTGCTGGTCCTTTCTCCCCACCAGGGAATGCTTGGGTGGTACCATCCTGGACAATGCTAGTGGATTTCCATGCCTAGGACAGGGCGGCTGAGGACCTGGAGATTCACTCTTAGAACTTAGGCTATGGTGAGCATCTGGCGAAACCAGTCCAGGTGCTGGACAGACCAGGGCAGAGACAGGCCAGTTGGATCGTCACTCCCCTTCCTAGGAGGACTTTGGGTAAATTGAGGCCAGAAACATCAAGGGACTTGCCAAGGTCCTAAGAGTTGGTGGCTTAGCTGGAGCACTTACTAAGCGCTTTACCGGTACTGAATCATTTAATCCTCCCATTATCCTATGAGGTATTATCCCCAGTCACAGGAGGCCCAAAGCTTGCAGAGGTCATACCAGGAGTCAATGAGGCAAGGGCTGACAACAGCACCGGGGCTCGCGTTGTACTCGGGGCCCCATCGGCTGCACCACCCAGCCTCCTCCCTGTGGCTCACAGCCCAGCTTCCCTGTGCGTGGGATCTGGAAAGAAGTACCCCACTTCAGTCTACAGAGCAATGTTCCATTTGATCCTGTTACTGAGCCCCCCTTTCCGCCCCCTCCTTTAGGTTTCCAAGAGGGAGTAGCAGGGGCGTGGCGCTTGTTTCCCCTCCCGGCAGCCCCCCGACCCAGGGCCCCATTACAGCGCGTGGGCGGCGATCCAGCAGGAGGAGGCGCAGATCCACAGGCCGAAGGAAATGCAGACGCGGTGGCGGGCGAAGCAGCGGTCCAGGTAGTCCCAGTCCCAGAGCGCGGGCGCGGGGCTGGGCGCCTCCCCCATGGCGCGGCTGGGCGCGCTCCGCGGGGCTGGGGACCTGGGCAAAGCGTCCCCCGCCACAGGCAGCCGCGAGCGCCGGCCGCCCCGCGCCCCCTTCTCTGGGTTCCGTTCTGCCGCAGCGGTCCCGGCCGAGCGCACCGACCGCGGGCAGACAAGGGCGCGCTCCCGGACGCGGGCGGCGGCTGCGAAGGCGCCGGGGAAAAGTTTCCGGGACCGCGCGCTCCCCACCCCTCGCGCTATTGTCGGGGGTCGGCGGGGAGGAGGCCGCCCCCCAGCGGCGGGAGCCGGGAGCTGCCCGGGCACAAAGACTGCAACCCCCGCGGCAGGGCCCGCGGCGGCGCCAGCTCCCTGCAGACCTCTTGGCGGTCACGCACCTCCAACATCCAGACCCGAGCGGGGCAGGCGGCTGGGCTCTGGAAGGACCGGGTCCCTGCTGGTCACTGTAAGGCACAGCGTCCCTTCCTGCATTCGGCACCTTTCCCGAGCCAACAATGCAATCAGTTGCGCTGCTGAAGCGCCTGTGTGCTGGGATCCCAAGGTGAATGGGGCCTGGTCCAGACGGGGCGCAATAAAAAGGGTGGGGTGCAAGGCCAGGAAGGAGGAAACTAACATGCCGGAGAACAAATACCCCCACATCCGCCTCTTACTCTCCTTTCTGGAGCTGTCCCCGGCACCGTCCGCCCCCAGACAGTCGCCCAAGCCCGGCTTCTGGATGTCATCCTAGACCACAGCCCCCGCAGGAGCTGCTTATCTCTGGAACCCGCCGCCTCCTGTCCAGCCACATGGCGCACAGTTCAAGTACACAGGGCTGTTTTCCTTCAGAGCAAACTATTATTGTAATTTTAAAATCTCCTTATTGATTTTAGTAAGTTTGCTTAAAGCAAGACATGACTTGGTAGAATTATTTCTACAGGAGGATTGAAAAAAAAATCATTTAATTAAAAAAAATACAGCTTTATGGAGATATTATTTATATGCTGTAAACTTAGTGCTTTTAAAATGTACAATTCTGGCCAGGCGCGGAGGCTCACGCCGGTAATCCCAGCACTCTGGGAAGCTGAGGCAGGCGGATCACGAGGTCAGGAGTTCAAGACCAGGCTGGTCAACATGGTGAAACCCCGTCTCTACCCCCCAAAATACAAAAATTAGCCAAGCATGGTGGCGAGCGCCTGTAATCCCAGCTACTCCGGAGGCTGAGGCAGGAGAATTGCTTGAACCCGGGAGGTGGACGTTGCAGTGAGGCGAGATCGCACCACTACGTTCCAGCCTGGGGTACACAGCAAGACTCTGTCTCTAAATAAATAAATAAATAAATGTACTTTTGCACCAAACTGTATTAGGAGGTGGAGCCTTTTAATGGTGATTAGGTTATGAGGGTGGAGACACAGTAGGAACCAGAAAGCAGGCTCTTCCACCAAATCTGCAGGCACCTTGATCTCAGACTTCCTAGCTTCAAAACTGTGAAAAACAAATCTGTTACTTACACGCCACTCAGTGCTAAGTATTTTGTTACAGCAGCTCAGATGGACTAAGACAGGCATTGTGTTAGGAGCTGGGGACACTACCGAGTGAAACAGACATGGGTCCTACCTTCATGGAGCTTACAGTCCAGTAGGAGAGATAGAAATTAAGCAAGCAACTGGTTGAGCACTGTGGCTCACGCCTGTAATCCCAGCAATTTGGTGGGTGGAGGGCTGAGGCAAGTGGATCACTTGAGCTCTGGAGTTTGAGGTCAGCCTAAATAACATAGTGAAACCCCATCTCTACAAAAAATTAGCCTGGCATTGTGGCATGGATCTGTAGTCCCAGCTACTTGGGAGGCTGAGATGAGAGGACCGTTTGAACCCTGGAGGTGGAGGTTGCAGTGAGTTGAGATTGCACCACTGCACTCCAGTCTGGGCAACAGAGTAAGACCCTGTCTCAAAAAAAAAAAAAAAAGAAAGAAAAAGAAAGAAAGAAAAAAGAAATTAAGCAAGCAACTGAACAAAAAGGTACAATTAAAATATGCTTATTACCAAAAAGGGCCAAAGTTAAAATAATAAAACAAGATGAAGAATGAAGGAGTGATTCAAGCATTAAAAGAAAAAAAATATAGCCCGTTTCTCATAGTCTATAAATAGTACCCACAGGGTCCTTCTAGCTGAGCCACTTCTCACACTGTGGAAGGACCCCCCACCCGCCCCATCTGAAACCCCTGCCGTCTGTTCCTGGAACTTCTGGTGTGTGTCCTGTGCGCTCATCAGTGCTCATCTCTGCCTTTACCTCCCTCAGACACTAACCTGTGATTGCCCAAATCCTCACTCCTCTGGGGATATTGTCCACCTGCTGTTCTCAAAAGATAATTCACTCACTATCCTGCTAAAGTAGGGAAATGCCCCACCCAGTCTTGTGTCACCCTCTCACCAGGCCCTAGGGCAGAGCTCCCTGAGCTGTGAGTTTGTAGAGATTTGAAGATACCACTCTTTTTTTTTTTTTTTTTTGAGACGGAGTTTCGCTCTTGTTACCCAGGCTGGAGTGCAATGGCGCGATCTCGGCTCACCACAACCTCCGCCTCCTGGGTTCAAGCAGTTCTCCTGCCTCAGCCTCCCGAGTAGCTGGGACTACAGGCACGTGCCACCATGCCCAGCTAATTTTTGTATTTTTAGTAGAGACGGGGTTTCACCATGTTGACCAGGATGGTCTCGATCTCTTGA
>PVKV010022432.1:0-35358 GCA_004027835.1 Alouatta palliata
AAATTGTCTCTATTTGCAGATGACATGATTGTATATCTAGAAGACCCCATCGTCTCAGCCCAAAATCTCCTGAAACTGATAAGCAACTTCAGCAAAGTCTCAGGGTACAAAATCAATGTGCAAAAATCACAAGCATTCCTATACACCAATAACAGACTTAAAGAGAGCCAAATCAAGAACCAAATGCCATTCACAATTGCTGCAAAGAGAATAAAATACCTAGGAATACAACTAACAAGGAATGTAAAGGACCTCTTCAAGGAGAACTACAAACTGCTGCTCAATGAAATAAGAGAGGACACAAGCAGATGGAGAAACATTCCATGTTCACGGCTAGGAAGAATCAATATCGTGAAAATGGCCATACTGCCCAAAGTAATTTACAGATTCAACGCTATCCCTATCAAGCTACCAATGACCTTCTTTGCAGAACTGGAAAAATCCACCTTAAACTTCATATGGAACATGTTTTCTTTAGTAGTGTTTTAGGGTGGATGGGAAAGCCTCATTTCATTGAGGCCATGAGTCTTTATGATATTATTTTTACGTGTCCTCACCACTCTACTCCATTAATTCTTTGCTACGTGTCTCATTGTTCAACTTTTATGCTTATATTTAAAAATTTTGCGGTCATAAATGATCACACATTGTAATCCTATCCTATTTGTACTTCCCTTTTTATTCTGCATCACCTAGAATTGTACTGATGAGATCTTCATGGCTTTTGAGATGCTTTAGATTCTTCCAGAAAATCATGTATTGATATCAGTTCTATCTTCTTCTCTAAATTTTTTAGTAACTCTGCTTTCCTAAAACTTTGGATACTTTATGAGTCTGTTCTGGTTGCTGCAACAAAATATTATGACTAGTGTATTAAAGATTAGAAATTTACTTCTTACATTTCTGGAGACTGGGAGTTTAAACATCAATGGATCTTGGTGTCTGAAGAGGGGCTGTTTCTTTTCCCTAGATATGTCATCTAGCTATGTTCTCAAATGATGGAAGGGGTGAG
This sequence comes from Alouatta palliata, assembly GCA_004027835.1. Classification (NCBI taxonomy): domain Eukaryota; kingdom Metazoa; phylum Chordata; class Mammalia; order Primates; family Atelidae; genus Alouatta; species Alouatta palliata. The sequence goes on from PVKV010022432.1 coordinate 1,013, forward strand.
CTAGCTCTCTGGGGTCTCTTGTATATGGGCAGTAATCCCAGCCATGAGGCTTTGCTCTCATGACCTAATCACCTCCTAAAGGCCCTACCTGTCAATACCATCATCTTGGGTGTTAAGATTTTAACACATGAATTTTAGGGAAACTCAACCATTCAGACCGTAACAGACACCAAGCTTAAGTATCTTCACATTTTCACTTACTGGTTATCAAAGACTCTAAGATAACATTATTTTTATTTCTCAGAGGTGTTAATATTTCCTTTTTGATAACCAGGTAAGTTTTGTTCTTGGTAAGAATAAGTCCAAAATTTTGTTTCTGTTGGTTTTATGTTCTAATTTCCCAGACACAAAACTGATATCAAGAGAAACTTAGCCTAGTTCACACATTTGCCTATATCCAAGGCTACACTGGATGTGGACTCCAGGTAGATCAATATTTGGGTATTTCTCAGACTAACATTTGCTGAATATTTGTCCAATATTTGTTTAGTAGAAGGGGAAATAAATCAATTTTTTGTTAATTAAAATTTTGAGATGTTTATATTCAAAATAATGTATTTATATTTATTACACGTGCTGTCTATAAGATGTTTTTTTCTAAAAACTTCTAATTTGGAAATAATTCAAACTTTAAGAAAAGTTGCAAAAGGAAGGAACATACACAGAATGCCTGTTTAGTCTTTACCCAGATTCACCCATTCTTAACATTTAGCCTCATTTGCTTACTATCTACCTACCTACCTACCTACCTAAATATCTACCCGTCCATTTAATCTATCTAATCTACCTATCTAATCCATCCATCCTTTTATTTACATAATATTTTTCTAAACCCTTTGAGAGTAAATTTCATATGTTATGACCCTGTACCCCTAATACTTCAGAGTATATTTTTTATGCCAGATGAAGGTGACGGGGGGATAGAGGCAGCAAACCACCTTGCCATGCGTGTACCTATGCAACAATCCTGCATGATCTGCACATGTACCCCAGAACCTAAAGTACAATAAAAAAAGAAGACAAATATCCTTTCAAGAATAAGGATATTTATTTACATAACCATGTATAACTATCAACTTCAATACATTTAACTCATCTATATTCCAATTCCATCAGTTGACCTTATTATGTCCTCTATAACATTATCTTCATTCTAGTTTGGGATCCACTTGAGGATCTGGGATGGCATTTAGTTGTCATGTTCCTTTAATGTTAAATTGGAACACTTCCACATTGCTTCTTTGTTCTTTATGGCACTGACAGTTTTGAAGATTAATCCCTCAGTTTTTGTTTTGTTTTGTTTTTAATGAAGCACTCTGGCCAAGTGTGGTGGCTCATGGCTGTAATCCTATCAGTTTGGGAGGCTGAGGCAGACAGATAGCTGGAGCTCAGGAGTTGAGTCCAGCCACGACAACATGGCAAGACCCTGTCTTTATTTAAAAAAAAAAAAAAATACAAAAATTAGCCAGGCATAGCGGCACCCATCTGTGGTCCCAGATACTCAGGAGTCAGGTGGGAGAATTGCTCGAGCCTGCGAGGTTGAGGCTACAGTGAGCCAAGATTGCACCACTGCATTCCAGCCTAAGTGAGAGTCAGACTCTGTCTCAAAAATAAATAAATAAATAAATACATAACTGTAAATTGAGAACTCCTGATTTTGTACTTGTCTAATGTTTCCTGTTAGAGAAGCCTCAGCCAGAATACTGCATAGAAGAAGCCATATTCCTCTCAGGGCATAATGGCCATCTGCCTTCAATTGATACTGTGAAGTTTTATCATCCAATTAGGGTGTTGCCTGCTTTCTCCATGGTATAGCTGTTACTTTTTCTCCTTTCAAGAAATAGCAATTTATAAGTCAGACTTTCAAGTCCATGCAAATATCCTCCTCCTTATCAAATTTGCCCCTCTTGATTTGACTCCCATTGGTGATTTTTGCCTGACCTACTGTTTACAATAATAATTTTCTCATCCTGCCTCAGTTCTGGAATCAAAAATTTCTCAAAAGGTCAATGGCATTAGAGACAAGGTTTGATCTTTTTCTTCCCTATATGATTTTTGTTGTTCTTTTCTTCAAATTTTGTAAGTTCTTTGAATATTACAGAAATTAGCCTTCTCGGTCATATGTACTGTAGATATTTTTTCCTAGTTTGTTATTTGTCTTTTGAATTTGTTTATGATATTTTGGTTTCTTATTTTTTGCCATGAAATTATAGATTTATGTAGTATAACTTATCATAGTTTCTTTTGTTGAATCTGGATTTTCATTTATACTTGGAAAGTTTTTCTTCATCTAGACAAAGAAGAATTTACTGATGCTCTCTTGTAGTACCTGTGTAACTCATGTTTACTTCCACATCTCTGATTTATTTGATGCAAAAGCTGAATCTAATTTTATTTTTTCCCAAGTGGCCATCCAATTGTCCCAATAAATTTATTACAAACAAGACAAAACAAAAACCTTTACCCTAGTAATTTGAAAACGACCGTTATACTAGATCTCCATATATAAAGGGATCATCTCTGGATTATTATTCTGTTGTATTCGTGTTTTATCTTTTCATGCACAAGTATCACACTGTTTCGATTAAAATGCTTTGTAGTATGTTCTCTTATTCTGCAGGCTTAGCTCCTGCTAATTAATTGCCTTTCTTCTCAGTGTTTTTCTAGCTAGTTGTCTGTGTTTATTGTTTCACATGAATTTAAGTACCAAATTGCCTAGCTCTGTTAAAAAGAAAGTCAAGCCACGTGCGGTGGCTCATGCCTGCAATCCTAGCACTTTGAGAGGCCGAGGTGGGCGGGTCACAAGATCAGGAGATCAAGACCATCCTGGCCAACATAGTGAAATCCCGTCTCTACTAAACTGCAAAAAATTAGCCGAGCATGGTAGTGCACGCGTGTAGTCCCAAATACTCAGGAGGCTGAGTCAGGGGAATCGGGAGGTGAATGTTGCAGTGAGCCGAGGTTGCGCCACTGCACTTCAGCCTGGCAACAGAGCAAGACTCTGTTGCAAAAAAAAAAAAAAAAAAAAGTCATTGGTATTTTTATTGCGATTATAGTAAGTGCATAAATTAGTTAATGGAGAACTGGCATCATCTTATTGAGATATCCGATGCTAGAATAAGGAATGTCTTTCCTATTGCCACTAATACTTTTGTTTCTAATAGTACAGTTTTCTTCTGTGAATATTTATTGTTAAATGTATTCCTACAAATTTTTTTCTTTTTTTCTGTTTTTGCTGTGGCTGCTGTAATTGGATTTTTTTAATCCATTAGAAAGATATTTTATGAGTTGGGAAATTGTCTTTTATTTACATTTTTCCATCATTCATTACAGCTTGTGTCGGTATAATTAAAAAGTTTAGTTCAAAATAATGTAAATGCTTGTTTTCTTCTGGCTTTCATGCCTGTTAAATCATCTCATTTATATGCATTTCTTTATTCTTCAATTTGCATTTGCAATGTTTTGGGACAATTTCTTAAGGTGTATATTAAACAATTGAAATTTTAAATAATTATTTTAATAATTTAATAAATCAACATTCCAGTAAAGCCTTGGATTGTTTCTAAATTTTAGTGAACTCTCCCTGGAACTCTGTGCTCACTTGTGAATTGCAGCCAAAATAAAATACTCATCAAGAAACAGAGTGGTGTGGACAAAGGCAATAAATGTTTTTTATTTTCCTTATGAGTGGGAACAAGTTACAGTTTATCAGTTATGTACAACGTGTTCTGTAGAAAACACAGTTTCCTGGCATCATAGTTATGATTTATATAGCTTAGTGATTTATATAGCTTAGTGGCCTGATTGGATTGCTTCATTTGCCTATTTTTTAATCTGGCTCTTCCTACAATCCTATTTGGCTAGGTTTTAACCATGAAATGATGTTAGTACATGCCCACAAAGTGAGCCTACTTCCTTTGATCAACAGAACAACATCAAATGAACCTATTTTGGCTGACATGCAGGAAATGTATTTTTCTCAGATGAAGTATGAATTATAGTGCTATATGATATACTATTCAATGAAGGAATTCCAATCTCTATTATTAAACAAATCAGTCATTATTGTTTAAAAGAAAGATATGAAACACAGCTCTTCTTGCTGTATTCACTTCCTGTGAAGTGTGTAATATGCACATTTTTCCAGAAGGAGATTTTAAACGTTATTTGTATTTTTTGAAATTAATAAATATTATGAACCTCAAAGGTGTGAGAGATCTTGGCTGTAGCATTCCAGCAACTTTTCACACATAAGCAACATCATGTTCTGCACAGGCAAAACTAAGAGAATAATCAGCCTTTGCCAAAACACAGTGCCCCGTCACAGGAAAGAATCATCTCTGATCACTGTCTGATCTTATTTCAGAGCACCAGGCATTGCAGATTACCGGAGAGAGAGTTTATTTTTTCCCATAAGTCTCATTGCTAGAATTTAAAACCCAAATCAAATTATTACAACATCACAGCAAAATCCTGTTGTTGTATATTTTGAAAGGAAAAACAACAGAAACAGAAAAAGCAACCAGGAAGAGTGTTGTTAATTTCCTGAACATGTATTAAATATTGATTTATTTAGATTCCCACTTTGAAAAACAAAGCAATGTTAGCCTACAGTTATGGCCCTAATCTGTGAAATTTAAGAAAGTTTTTACTTTTGTCCCTTTGGCTTTGATAAAACACATTCTCAGCTGTCTAAATGTAGAGGATGTTGTATCATTAACATAAAAAGCAACACTGTGGCACTGGCACTTAGAGTTCTGGCCCAGGTTATGTGCTTATAATACCATTTCCTTCAAGGAAGAATGGCTCCGTGCCACCAAGCGTTTAGATACATATCACAAAAACAGGCTATCTGTACATATCTGAAGATATGGCATAATGTCAACAAAATATGCAAATACATGAATAAATGGTTTCTTCTATATCTGGCTATTTGGTGTTATTTATTACAAGCCATTGTAGCATAAGAAACTGCAAGAAATTCTGTTTGGAATTTAAAAGTTTTCCTAGGTTCAGCTAAGGATGGTGTGGGATTCCCGCTTTGGTTCTATTTTAATGACATTTTTGTGTCTCAAAAGTACTGGAACAGGAAGGTTTTCTGGGAAGGAAAGTATTTGACCAGGAGAATTTGTCTTTTGCTGTCACAATCTTCAGCTACCATTCAGCTAAATGTTGTTTGGAATAACACGGCCTTAATGCCCCTATCTCCTGCTGAATTGCTCAGACGGGTAGGAGATTAGAGTGAAAAGAGGTGCCGGTATTATCTGTGCGAATGCGCCAGGGGTCACGCTACACTAACAGGGCCGCCCCAGTCAGGGTGACAGAACCCAGCTGCTGGCTCCAGGCTCCATCGTCAGAAGGTTCCACTTACTGCAGAACTCTGTCTCCAGAGGGCGTGGATTCTAACTAGCTTTTTTCCACCTCTAAAAAAGTGGCTAACTCATCATTATTGTCCTCATTTTTTACGAAGGACCCACATGTGAAAACACTTACCTGTTTAACCCTATGAACTTGAAGAGAGCATGCAATGCCACTTAAAATACCTAAGCTCAGGTTCTGTCTCCACTGACACCTGGTAGTAGTGCCCTAATGAGCCATTTATCAAGAAGGTAAGGTATCTAATTTTTTAAAAAAATGTACACACATTCTCCACCATGAGATTTGGTGTGACTGCATTCTACAAATTGTTTAGTTTTTTTCTGTTTATCCTGGGAAAAGTCACATTCTAAGCACACGGATCTTTGTGCACTTGCATTTTAATCTTCAAGAATCTTCTTGGTACTTTTTTTAATTTTTAAGGAAAATAGTTCCCATTTTTCTTCCGAGCACTCCTTATTCATGGTAATCCTTTTTCTTTGTAAGAAAGAAAATGCCCAATCTTGTTTGGCTTAGGGCTAACTCTGAAAGCCGTTCTTCTTTGTTTTCTTGTTTGTTTCTGGGGGTGACATTCTTTGGGTCAAGGGAACTTAGAATCTCGGATGATAATCTCGCCAGTAGAGGGAGACAGAGCTATCTAACAGCTTTAGAGGGCACAACCTAAGGCCAGACTAATTTTTTTGCATAAAGTTGCTTCTTAGTGCTCTATCAATAGTAAATTTGTTTACATTGTTTTTCCTATAAAGGTGAAGAAATAAATGAAACCACCCAGACCCTTCAAGGAGAAAAAGTCAGGAGAAGCTTATCGGGTTTTCAAAGTAGTCTTGGAAAAGTGAGTCCTTTTCGAAAGACAATTTTTAAAATTGTGTTCTTTAGACAGTCATCATTTAAAACATTATGAAAACAAACTTACATTTACACAGGGCCAAAAAGGGTGGGGAAAAGTTCATCCTGGAGCTAAAAGCCCAAGGGAGCCCTCAGATTTGATTACTTGTTACATGATTGGTATTTAAATGGTCTTGCTGTGTTACAGCATGGCGTAGATTCTTCTCATCAGTGAATGCACTTGCACTGAGGGGGAAAAAAAGGCTATTAAAGCATTTTGGTGCCCTACTTTTTCATTTATCAGCATTTGTAATTATAGTTAAGTGCTTCCAAAACAGGATTGCCATCTAAGAAAGGTCCTGCCTTTATGTGATGCTTTTAACTTTTCAAAGTATTTTTATATGTACTATCTCATTTTAAAGTAGATCTGACACAGTCCCAATCTATTAAGGAAGTGACCCTTTAAACCTAAAACACTCAGGAATTTTCTCAGCTAGAGTTATCTTAGTTACCATTATAAAACTTAATGAAAGTAATGGTGATACTAAAACTTTCATATTCAGAACACAATTTATCTAGGTAGAAGATTTGCAAAGAGCCATTCTGTTATTCTTTAACATCCAGAGGGTTTTTACATTTTTATTTTAATCAGCTGAAGTTATCTGTTGTTTGTGTTAAAAGTAATAATGTCAAGAATTTTATTATGTCCACCACCGTGGCCAAGAAACTGAGAATTTTGTGGAAACAAGTTTTGCAAGTGTGTCCAGACTCATCCATAAATACCAGGAAGTTTGAGATGTCCATTTTTAAAGATATTTTTTAGAATACAATACATTTTATCCTCTTGAAGAATTGTACCATGCCCTTTTTGAAGCACATGCTCTCCATGGTATCTTAAGAAACACTGGCTATTCCAACACTGTTTTCGATTGTCTACATTTCTGTAGCTAGGAAACAGGGATGTCTAATCTGGTTCTTGTTCATCTTCTGGAAGAACAAAGCCATTTTGTTACAGGCCAACAGAGATATTAACTCTGTCAAAGTTGCTGATTCAATTCTGAATAACCATCTGAATGTGTATGTCTGAGTGGTCATGCATTGAGTAGCATTGAGAAATGAGGAGGCTGGGTACAGGCAGTAAAAATCAATTGCTTCAGCTGGGCTAAAATTTCCTGGGGAAATGTTTTTCCCCAAGCTTGAGCCAAGTCTGAGATAAAAAAGCACTATTGTCATCTCCTGAAACTAAATTATCAGGGAATCTGGGCTGGTTCCTTGACATTTCCAAACTCTGTCATTTTCTCTATGATTTGATTCTTTTTTTCTGAGTTTGTTGTGCTTGTAAGTTCTATACAAAAAATATTAATGGAGTTACGTGTAATTGACATGTACAGAAATACATGTTCTTTTTTTATTTCTAATTTTGGCCAGACACTGGAGCAATTAATCTTGATTTAATAATGTTTCCCATGCACTTTTATTATAGTGTAAGACAGATAATTATTTTGAAAGATACTGCTTTTTACTTTTAAAATCTATTTATGACATTCTTTATTGGTTGAACTTGAGGAAATTATAGATTATGGGAGAAAAGTTACCATGTAAGTAACCACTCATTTCAGGAGAAAATACTGATTCTATGTTTACACAGTATTTTTTAAATTGTACCTTAGTGCCAATATTGAAGTACTTTTAAATTGGATTTTATTATCATTGTAGTTAATAAAGCCTGCTACCATCAGATTCTACATGTTTCTATAGGTACTTACCTCACAGGGATTTTATGAAGATTTAATGCAATGACTTATATGAAAATACTTAACTATATACAGAAAGTTTCTAATTACTATTATTGTAATTATTTTATTTAACATGATCAATGCATCTTTGAAATTCAACACAGCCTTAGGGTTAGAATCTGAAGCATAAAACAGAAAAAGACTGTTTTATACAAAGGACCCAGATGAACTGCTTGAAATTAGTAAATTCCATGATACTCCTACTTTAATAAATGTTGTAAACTTAAGAATAAATATATGCAACCACTTCCACATATGGCATTGTGTTTTTCATATCTTTAGGCTTCCAAATACCTCTGAAGTACGTACTTTTGCTTTACTTAGCTGAGAAAACTGAGGACAACAGCGAGGAAACCAATCGTTAAATTTTCATGAATACATTAGTCTCATGAAACGGCAATTAAATTTGAATATTCCAATTTCCTGTCTCAGATTTCTTCCATAGCTCATTCACAGTTCCTGGTCTTACAGCTTTACATTAATTATTACTATCAGATTAATTCCTTAATTTCCAGGTGTTTACACCAAGGTCATGCTTTAAATGGAAAATCAGATGGCTGGGGATTACTGACACATTTATTCTCTCTGTGGTTTCCTCAAATGTATTTCTTGAGCAACTACTACGGAGTCAGATACTATACAGGATGCTAAGAACAAAACAGGCACAAACATCTACTATCTTGGAGTGAACCTTTTGGGATTGGGGAGCGAAGTGGTGGTGGCAGGAGAGAGGAAACAAGATAAATAAGTAAACTATACAGTATGACAGAAGGAGCTGAAAAGAAAAATAAAACAGGCAAGGGGCTAAAGAGGATCAGGTAGTAGAAGAGCTGCAATTTGAAATAGGGTGTCCAGGCAAGGGTCCAGGCAAGGCCTTGCCAGGACAGAGCCATTTGAGTTGGAACCTGAACCCAAGGAGTGAGCCTGGGGGAGAGCTGGAAGAAGAGGATGTTAGGTTGCATGGTTGCAAGCTCCTGGAGGAAGAAGCACACAGAACATGTTGGAACCAATAAGCAGCCCCCGATATGAGTAGAAGTTGAGGTCAAAAAGTAGCAGAGGCCAGACCATGAGCTTTTACTCAGAATGAGATGAGAAGTTATTGCACAACTAAGGGCAGAAAAAATGCCATGGTCAGATGTGTTTTAACATCGTCACAGGCAGTTGTGAATACATTTAGGGAGGCAGGAACAGAAGTAGAAACACCAGCTAGGAGGATATTGCAATTGTGAACAATATGGGCTTCTAGTAGTGTGATGGTGGAGGTGATGAGGTGAGAAGTCATTGGAGACTACAAACATTTTGGAAATACAAACTTGTGGCAGAGATCATCGGCTGTCCTCCATAATCTGTTCACCCCTTCCTCTTGGTCATATGGATGCCCAGCTACAGACTACATTTGTAAGCGTTCTTTGTAGCAAAGATTGTCCATATGAAAAGGCTCTCACCAGTGAGATGCGAGTAGAAGGGATGTGTGCAGACTCCAAACCATCTTCCTAATGGTAATTGTCCTGCATTTGCTTCTCTTTTTTTCCTTTGTTCTTTCTAGAAACTAGAGTACCTTGGAATGTATTGAGAGAGGCAGATCTGTCCCATAGTCATGGAGCCCTAATTACTATCATCTTCGATGAACGCTTACATGAGAAAGATCTAACTTCTAAGGTTGTTAGCCTCTATTTTGTTGTTCTCCTTATTAGAGTAACTGAGCCTATACCCTAACAAACAGATGTTCATAGGATTTGCTGATGGATCAGATGCCGATGGGAGACAATAAGAAAAGTCAGGGATGGTCCAAAAGATTTTGACCTGAGCAAAATGTGTCCTTTACTAAAATGTAGAAGACTATGGGGAGCGAAGTCTATGTAGACTTTACTAAAATGTAGAAGACTATGCCACATATTTGGCAAGAAGATCGAGAATACAGTCTTGGGCATGGCACATTAGAAATGTCTAGTAGACATATCTTTTAAAAATAATTTTTCAGTAGCCTAACTAGTACTTGCTTTTAAAAAAACCCACTAAGTTCTCTAGGTGCACTAAGCATTCCACAAAACTAAAAGGAGATACTCTCTTGTTTTCTAGGGACTCACAATTTAATGTAAATCATACAATGGGCTGGGTGTTAAACCACATTTAGAAATTTCTATAGAGAAACCCATTCGAGTTTAATTGAAATGCCTTCATTACTTAAGCAACTTTATACAAATTATTCTGCTAGAATACCTTTATAATTGTAATGATCTCAAAATATAGGTATTTAATATATATGCAAATATTATAAGCCATCTCTTCTTTATGCATAAGCCAATTTTATGTGAACATGTGATTGTACCTTTTAAAACTGATCAGAGAGGATTTTATTAAAAATAATTTTGAATAGCTTCAGTCTAGTCCAAAGGAATGATACTGCTCTTAGCTACTTTTCTTATTGTCGTCTTCTCTATAATCTACCCTACCCAATTAATAACAAAGCAATCTTGCATGTTCTTCACATGTACCCCCAAACCTAAAATGCAATAAAAAGTATATATAAAAATATAAAAAAATTAAAAAAAATAACAAAGCCAAGGGCAGACATTAAGAGGCAATACAGGGACAGTAAAGGAAGATGTTTCTGACCACTAGAGGATCACTTCCTTTATGCATTTATTTATCTTCTTCAGGTACATGATTTGTGTTCCTTCACATTTTAACAAATATCTCTGCTCACAGTTCTCTTAAAGTCCAAGACTGCAACCCAAGGCCTACAACCTTACCCAACAGATCTTGTTTGCAGCCTGTCTTGGGGAGCTTGTGAATGCCAACTTCTTCTATCGCTTTCTCAGACGACTTAGGTCACAGGCTCCCTCACCTCAATGCCACGTTTTCTGTTTCTTCCGACATCATACAATTTGAGAAACTATTCTTCAAACAGAAGGCTAGAACACCAGCTCTAGTCTCCTCCTGCGTCTAGCCTGGACGTTTTAATAGTGACATTGTATAGACTTCACAATATTGATCATTAGCAGTGAGTGTAGGAATTTCGGAGAGGAAATTAATAACACATACTTTAGAAATCAATTGCTTCTTTTGCACAAAAAAAAAGATGACAATAGAGCATACTGGGTAAGAGGGTTCTCTGTGGACTCAGAAAAACCTAGGTTTTGCACACTTCCACTTACTACAGTGGATTACTAGCATGTGTTTCAGTTTCCTCGTCTTTTAGAGAGGAAAAATACTGAGATTTATGCACAATATGTAAGATTCAAAAGATTCTCTTGAGTATGGATGGCACAACATCTGCTAAGCACTTAGTATACAGCCTTGTACATAGTAAACAAACCTAGACTCCAAATTGAGTTACATGATTAAAACAGAAATCATTCGTACATGTGTTATTTCACCTTTTAATCTCACCACAAATTTTATGTATGAGAAGATATTATTTCCATTTGGCTACCAAGGAAATAGATACCAAGAGAATGTTGAGTGATGTGCATGAAGAAAACCAGTGTTAAATGGAGGTTTAAGCTAAACGGAGTTCAGGTTCTTCCTATTTCATCAACACCAACTGGTAGAGGGGTGTTATTCTATGATGTTCCCAAAACACAGTCAGCAAGTAACAACACAAATGGACTCTACGTGTGACTGGAAGTTTCACTGATAATATAAATAGTTGATTAACACATATTTTGTATGTTGCATGCATTATATACTGTATTCTTACAATAAAATAAGCTAGAATGTGCTGCTTATCCTTTAAGCAATCTTTTATCACATGTACTATTTTCAGGTTATGTATCTTCTTGGTGGGATTGAGAACTTTTTAAGGCCAGGGACCATATATTCTAGCTTTGCATTATTTTGTAATCTTTAAAGCAGGGTTAGACGTGGTCAGTGCTCGATAAATATATGTCGGCTATTTGTCAAATGGCTATAAAATCTGTAAATACTTTTCCTGAGCTGACCCCAACTTTTTAAAAAAAAATTCTCCTTATGAGGTGAATGGAAAAAAAGAAATACTTTATGAAATCCATCAATATACAAAGTAACATATTTTTTCCTATGTACATAGTATTTAGGGTAAAACCTACAATAACTGCTAAAATAAAATTAAATGAGCTTGAAACTGTCTTCCATGATCTGTCAACCCAGTTAATGTCATTTCTCCAAGGTGACTACTGGAAACTGAGAGCTGTGCAGTATATTCCAGCAACACCCAATTCACCTTTTGCGCTATTTTAATGTTCAACTTTCAATTGGCACTTTCTTTCTGGGCTGGTGAATTTTTACAGAATGTAATCTCTATTGCATCGTGGGTACTTTTTTTTCTGTGCCTTGATGCAGAGGGATGTTTAATTGTGTTATGAGCTAGGAACAAAATTGTTTTGGATCAGAAATCTGCATGGTCTGGAAGCATAGTATGATTAAACTCAAGTTTAGCCAGGCAGAAGGTTCTCTTTAGGAAGAATTTAACGAGCTCTGCATAATGGTTCTAAATGTAAAGAACACAGTGCCAGCATTCTACTCTGTTCTTTCCTTAGCCCATTCAGCTGCCTCATAGGATTTGTTGTTGATGTTGTTAACACAAGAAGGAGATAAATTTATTATTTCCACAGGGAGCTCTTGGTTAAAGTTTCTTTTTCTCCAGTCTAGCTTGTTGAATTCAGTGATACTGTCAGAAACATTTTATGTCTATTTGTCTAATGACCTTAAAGATATAAAATATTGCTATGTTTTTGTGAACTGGCATTGCGATTGGGCCATACATGTGTATTAATGAGAAAGTATATCATACTTAAAATTCTCTGGGAGCTTCGGTTTCTTTCTTTTTTATTACTATACAGTTTTACAGAGGTTAGCAGAAATAGTGTATTCTGAGTGAGCAGGAAATACGAAATCTGAGCAAATTTTAAAAAATAAACTTCACATTTAACAAATATTATACTGGAAGGAAAAATCTTGGAGTAAAATAACAGATTGCAAAAACATTATAATAAAATGAGAAACCAGAATTCAGAAGTGAGGTCTATAGACTGCTGAATGGGGGAGAAAGGTGTGGGATCCATGAAAGCAGCTATGATCCTCTTCTGCTCAATCGTTGCATCCCTTGTTTTTCTCCTTTTCTGTTTGCTATACTGTCTCCAATCACTGGGTTTCACACCCGTCTTATGCCCAAGAGTGTGTGTCCTAAATGTTGGGAATTGGTGTTACTGCTCCTCACCATTAACATTTTCAGGAGCCTGGTTTAAATACTCCCAAAAGCTTGACGAATACAATGTAACTAAATCATTTGCATTCAGAATTGCTTTGGACGGTGGAGAGGTACAGTTAACCCTTGAACAAGGTGGATCTGAGCTGTCTGGATCCATTTATATGTGGATTTTCTTTTGCCTCTGCCACTGAAGAAAGCAAGATCAGTCCCTCCTCTTCCTCCTCCACCTCAGCCTTCTCAATGTTAAGATGACCAGGATGAAGACCTTTCTGATGATTCACTTCCAGTTAATGAATGGTAAATGTATTTTCTCTTCCTTATGATTTTCTTAATATTTTCTTTTCCAGCTTATTTTATTGTAAGAATGCAGTATATAATGCATGTAACATACAAAATATGTATTAACCAACTATTTATATTATCAGTGAGGCTTCCAGACAACCGTAGAGTCCATTTGTGTTGCTATGAATATGTGAGACTGGGTGATTTACACAGAAAAGAAGTTTATCTGGCTCATGGTTTTGCAGTTTGTATAGGAAGCATGGTACCAGCACCTGCTTCTGGTGAGGCCTCAGGATGCTATGAAGCAAAGTCAGAGTGTGTGAGATCACATGGCAAGAGAGGAAGAAAGTAGGTAAGGGGAGGTTCCAGGCTCTTTTTAACAACCCACTCACCTCCACCCTGGGGCGTTAATCTATTAATGAGACATCCACACCCAGGACCCAAATATCTCCCATTAGGCCCCACCTCTAACACTGGGAGTCAAATTTCAGCATGAGATTTAGATGGATCGGCCAGGCGTGGTGGCTCACGCCTGTAATCCAAGCACTTTGGAGGCCAAGGCGGGTGGATCACCTGAGGTCAGGAGTTCAAGACCAGCCTGACCAACATGGTGAAACCTCATCTTAAAAAAAAAAAAAAAAAAAAAAAGAAATTAAAAAAAAAAAAGAGATTTAGATGGATCAAATATCCAAACTATAGCAGAGAGTCAAAAGTTGTATGCAAGTTTTCCATTGTGTGGGGCCTTTGCTCCCCTAACCCACTTATGTTCAAGGATCAACAGTATTGTTACTGAAATGTTTGGCAACATGCTTGTGAAGAGCACTTTCTTAATGTTTTTTGTCAATAAGTTACTCAGCACCACCATAGACAAAACACAAGCCTAGGCTGATGTGGGAAAATTTATAAATATATCCACAGCATACATGGATACGGACACATCCATGTATCCATATCCATGTATGCTGTGTATACATTTATAAATTTTGTATACATTTATAAATTTTGTATATATACCTAAATTTGTATATATATATATTCTAGAATATATATATATTCTAACTACTAATGTGTGTGTATATATATATTCTAACTACTAATGTATGTGTATATATATATACACATATATATACAAAAAACATTAAGAAAGCACTCTTGGCAAGCATGTTGCCAAACATTTCAGTAATTATACTGTTGACCCTTGAACATAAGGGGGGTTAGGGGAGCGAAGGCCCCACACAATGGAAAACGTGCATATAACTTTTGACTCTCTGCTATAATTTGAATATTTGATCCAACTATATATGTATATTCTAACTACAAGAAAAAATGTATACAATCCACTACCTGACATCATGAGGTAGTCAAGATAAAATCATGTGAATAAATCACTAAGAATTTATGCAAAAATGGAATTGTATGTCAACAAATATTTGATATTTGTATTAAATTCTGAATGTGGTCTGAGGAAACAAAGTGATTGAAGCTGGGCAGAACCACTTGGGGGATGTTTTGAATTTTGCTAATGGAAGTTAAGTTTGGAAGAGTCAGTTCCATATGAGCGAGCCCCATTTAGAAAATAATTAGAAGAGCTACAGATATATTTACATAAGATTTTGTAACTATAGATAATGTGAACTAGTGTTTTCAAACCTGATTGTACTTCAAAATTATCAGGAGAGATTAAAGAAATAGATTATCAGTTTTTACCCCCCAAAAATGCTTAATCAGTGGGTCCAGGAAAGTACTAATTTCGATTTTTATAAAGATTTTCCTAGGTATTTCTCATGTGTAGCCTGGTCTGGGAATCACTGGACTGAGGATACTTTAAGAATGTATCTTTTTTATTGTTCTCCTAGCACTTTTTTAAAAAGCATTTTCACAGTGGACCTTGTGTACAGTATTTCCATAGTTTATCTCCTCACTGCTTGCATGTTCCCTAAGGACTGAGTGACTATTTGCAATTTTTGTACCTTTTAGAGTGCCTAACAACTTGTAGTGTACAATCGGTATTTTTAAAATAAGTAGAATTGAATTCCCACCACTATCCATTTTGGTGCATCTTTGTATTCCCCGCTCACTTATCACTTGACCTCAGTCTCTGAATTCAGAAGATTATTCAGTTGTTGAAAAGAGATATCAAATCAAGATGAAGTTAAAAGTGAGTTCTCCACACCACTACTCAGAGAACTGATACAGAAGGAACAACAAAGCCTCACTTGAAGATGTTTTAATATCATGATAACTGATCAATTTCTTTTTCTCAACAACAACAACAAAAAAACAAGGTTTGGTAAATCCGAATGTACCTATGGGAATGGAGTATTTGACGATGAGGGTCTTGGAAAGTGTTGGATATGTGGTCACTGGGTTCAAGCCTATGAAGTAAGGTTCTTCTTTCTCTCATGTACACATGCATCCAGAGAGAAAGTCTAAGTCTCAACCATTTTCTGAAACGTAATTAGTACAACCTTCCTTGAACAACAATTCAAAATCTGTTACTGTTTTATGACACAAACATTCTATAGCCAAAATCATTTTGATAATTTTTTATTATCTTCATAAGACACCTAAATGTAGGAAAATAATATTAGAATTTCAAAATTATTGACAAAATGTTTTCATTTCAAAGCCTATTGAAGTGTAATTCTATCATTTTAGGAGTTTTTAAAAATCCACTTAAGAAAAATTATCTAGAAATGTATGCTACTTTTGACATGTAAACTATGTCAGCCATTACATATGTAATTATAACCAAATTTAATTAAAATCTTTGAGGAAAATGTAAAACGTAGTGGAATTACAGCTCGAAATTTATTTCAGTAATTGTGCGATTTTTGTAAAACAGAAAAATATAAAAAAGTAAACATGCCAAATTAACTAGTGTTGTTTTCAAAGTTTAAATACACAAATTATATTGCAGTGATACCATACTCTACTTTAGTTTTATAAAACACAGGCTAGAGAGATTTGGATTTTCGAAACACTAATCGTGATCCAAACAAACATTGCTATTTTTTTTTCAGCTTTAAAGCACGATGTAAAACTTGTAGGGAAGGGAGGAAAAGTAATAATTTAAAACATGCTTACCTCAACGAAGTCAGCTTTAGAAAATGTAGCATTTCTTTGATTTTTAATTGTTTCTGCATTACTTGTGAATGTGACCACATGACTATAGTTTATGCTATTATGTTGTCAGGCTTCTGATAATGGGAAGGAATGTTTGTTTAGACTGTGTAGCTCTTCACTTTAATTCACTCTGGCTCCAGTGTGACATGTTAAAACTGCTATCAATGGAAAATCCAATTTTCCCAGAAACACTTAAAACAACAGCAACCCCTGTGAACCGAAATTATCTCCTGTTGAGGCTAATTACTTTAGTACTCTTAGGAAAAGACTGCAAATCTGTTTCCTTGGAGGCTCTTCTCTTCCTTAAAGTACCTTTAGTAGATACAAAGTTGTATATTTGCTGATGACTCTATTGCATCCTTTCAGTACTGGTATAGGTGTGAGGAGAAACCCAAAAACTGAAATGACATATTGAGCCCTAAACAAACTTACTACACAATGTATGTACCTTTTCTGTGATTAAAAAGTCTATGCTTAGAGAATTTTCTCCAGCAGACTGTGAATTTTTAAGGCAAAAATAAATAAATAAGAAGCCTTAAGATACAAGGAAAAAATTAGAATGACTAAGTTAAAAAATTTATTAATCTGAAAATTTACATATAGCAAGTAACTTACATGACTTAACAAATAAACAATTATGTTTTCGTATCTTCTTCTACTGTGTTAGGTATACCACTACTAATCCTCTAAAGAAGCCAGTTCTATAGGCACGTTATTTCCTGTATAAAATGGTGGTTATTCTATTAGTCATTTATAAATGAAAAAAAACAGCCATAAAGGGAAATGTAAATACCCAATATTATTCTCCATGTCATTTTACTTCTTGATAGCTCTGTTAAACTGTATTGTTTACTTGAGGTTAGGGTGAAACTGAGTGTTATTGAAATCAACATTAAATGGACATCTAAATCAATTATTTCTGTAACCTAAATGGAAATGTTTTCACTCTTTACTTACCACTATCTTTACTGCAAATCAATGTTTGTAAATTAAGCAAACAGGATCTTCCCCATATGTCAATTTATAGCTCAAATGTGGTACCTAATGACACAATATAGGGTTATTTTTTATTTATTTTTTAAGGTTTGACTTGTCAATTTTTCTCTCTTCAATTATAATTATTTAATAATAATAGTTCTGCAAGTATCTAATTATTCTATGATTATCTAGTCCTCCCATGACTTTCTACATCCAAAATATTGTTATTTTTTTAAATTTATATGGCACATCATAATATTATTTGGCCTTCACTTAGTGTCAGTGGGACTGCAGACACATATACAAACATAGAAATTGAATTTGGGTGGCCACGCTCAGGCTTACATGGTCAGCTATGTGATTCAATGTATGCATATATTAATTTTCTAGATTATCATTGTAACAGAAACACAAAATTAAATTTTCTTTCAGAGAATTAAGTGATGCTAGTTCAAAGGGAAAAAAAATCTAAATCTAACACTGGGGCTGCAGGAATGGTGGTTAGTGAAGTCTTTGGTTTATAATAACTTCACTTGAAATTTCTATGATGTGATTTTTAAACATTTTATTATTTTTATTACTAGAACTTCTATTCTAATGACATATCAACTGCTATGTGCTTTTGGTACTAAGTTTATACAATCCAAGTAAAAACTAATTGAATCAAATATCAGTTATAGTAAGAGGAAGCAAAACTGTGACAATGTTTCTCAAGCATTTCTAACATTAAATTAAGTGTTTTGAATGAATTAATGAAAACAATATGTCTGTAACTGATACTCTGGCTAGAAATTTAAAATATGATTAAAGCAAATACATGAGCAGAAGTCAAAAAGATAATCAGCTTATAATGCAAGGTTCCTGAAATGTCCACCACACTTCTTCCACGTTCTTCCCTTGAATATGAAAAAGGAAAGTCAATAGAAACTCTATTGCAATGCCTATCTCTGTCTCAGTGTAGGCTTTATCTAAAGTCATCTTAGACCCACTGCTCTGTCTTATGTTTTTTTTTTTTTTGGAGACGGAGTTTTGCTCTTGTTACCCAGGCTGGAGTGCAATGGCACGATCTCGGCTCACCGCAACCTCCGCCTCCTGGGTTCAAGCATTTCTCCTGCCTCAGCCTCCCGAGTAGCTGGGATTACAGGCACGTGCCACCATGCCCAGCTAATTTTTTTTTTGTATTTTTAGTAGAGACGGGGTTTCACCATGTTGACCAGGATGGTCTCGATCTCTTGACCTTGTGATCCACCCGCCTCAGCCTCCCAAAGTGCTGGGATTACAGGCCGCGCCCGGCCTCTGTCTTATGTTCTATTACCAGTCAGTGTTCTCAGGCTTCTATAAGAGATTTCTCTTAGAGTATACTAACAAAATTTCATATCTAAGGCCTTCATGAGAGGAAGGCTGACTGATTTCAACAGTGAGAACATTGAGACTTTAGTGTTCCCTGGTCCACATATCTTGATTGTATGGAATGAATATGGTCAAAAGTCATGTAGATGTCTGTCTTGTTTCCCTACATCCTTAGATGAAGGATCAGCTGTCTAAGAACCAAAATCCCTACATCTATCGGTGCATAAAAGTTACCCCACAACTTAGTAGTTTAAAACAATAAACACTTATAATGCCACACAGTTTCTGTGAGGTCAGAATTATAGGGATAGCTTAACTAGGTAGGTATCTTGGCTCATATTCTGTTTCAACATTTCTCATAAGATTACAGTCAAGGTGTCAGCCACAGCTACCGTTATCTGAAATCTTGGCTGGGGCAGGGGAATCTGTTTCCAGCTCCTTGGAGTTCACACATGCTGGGTAAGTTCGTAGTTGTTGCTGGTGGAGGCCTTTTTGCCATGTCAGTTTCTCCTTAGGACTGATTGGGCTTGCTTTATGGCTGACTTCCATGAGAGTGATGGATCCAAGAAAGAGAAAAATGAAAGCTTTCATGTCCATTCTGACTTTGCCAGATTAGAATTTACATAATTATTTCCATGACATTTTACTGGTTACACAAATCAACTCTATTTAAGGAGGAGGAGAACTAAGCAAGTGTGGATACCACAAAGGAAGAATCACTGGGGCCATCCATGGAGGTTACCTACCACACTCCCATAGATTTGCAATTCTTTTTTTTTATTGCAGCTTCCAAAACCTAGAATTAGAATAAAGGTACTAAAAATATGATTGTGACACCAGATTCAAGCCACATTTCCCAATTTCCCTATTTTAGTAATTTAGCTAATATTTTGTTCTGAACTTTGTATCTTGTTTTTTAAATAAGTACTCCTAAAGAAAATGGGCATATGAATTAAATTTCACTATTAGCCCCCAATCACCTTTAATTTATAACTTGATTTTGCCTCTGTCTACTCAATTTCTAGTCCCATTACCACTCCTCTTATAGGAGGGCTTCATTATCTTTTGGAGTGACTGTGAAAATAGTCACTCCTTAATTAGTCACCCCTTCTAATGCCTGATGTCACTGGTTCATTCTCTGTGTATGCACTGTTTAACAGAACTTTCTTCAGTGACAAAAATGCTCTATATCTGCCCTGCGCACTTCAATTGTGGCTACTGCAACTCAGAAACTGAATTTTAAATTTTACTTAAATTTAATTAATTTAAATTTAGGTTTAAAAAGCCACAAGCAGCTCATCACTACCGTATTGGAGAGTGCAGTTGATTCTTTCCCAAATGCCATGACTTTGCTTAAAATACCTCTATTAGTTTCCACTGCCCACTGTATAAAAGCCTAAACTCATTATTAACATGGTGTTTATGATATTTAGCAATTGCTTTCAAAGGTTATGATCATTATTTACCGTAACCATATCAAAACATAAGAGCGCTCATAATTCCTTGAATCCATCATATATTTTCATACCTTCATTTATTTATTTTTTGCTTACATTGCTCCCACGGTTATCTTTCTTTCCAAATTACGTGTTTTTTAAAACCACTCAAACGCCACCTTCTCTTTTCAGCTTTCTCTGAAACTCCAAATGCCTCACTACTCCAAGCAGAATTACTTTTTAGTGTTCTTGTGCCATGTTTATATTTTTATGTTATATATTTATGTTTTAATATTATACTATCATAGACTAACTTGTGTTGGAGTTGTGTAAAGTCTACCTGTGAGCATCTGGAGGGCAGAAACTGAGGCTTTTTCAAAGTTTTATTTTCCTCACTGCCTACCACTTAAGTAGGTTCTGACTAAATATTGAATCAGAAATAAATTCAGGCCAAATTTTATTACTCCATTCATTACTATGTAAACTAATTTCAGGTTGAAGCATCAGTTTGCACATTCAATGTTACTAGCTTCTGGATCTTGAACATTTCTATTTAAACATGCAGTTGTGTAATGCCTTCAAGTTGGCTTCCCTCTTTCCAGACTGAGCTCCTGTAGAGAGAGAGGGAGTAGGGCAGAGGTGTCTTTATGGTCATCTTAGATTTGGAAACAAAGTAATAACATCCAGATTTTAAAAGAGTCCAAATTTTTGCCTTCATTTCTAGGTCATAGCAAGGATTTTCCCTAGCTGCTGTAGCATGCATAAGCTGGTTGCTTAACCATTTCTTGCTCAGTGCATGTGGGCTATTGTTTCCTTCTTGTTTGATTTAGCAATCAAACATGTCATCAGAATGCAAAATAGTGTTAACAAATGCTTTTGGTAAACTTTATATAATATTGATTACCTGAAATAGTCCTGTCACGATTAATGATATATCTCGAGTTTAAATGTTTTACCTCTAAACATTCCAAATATTGAAAAAAAAGGTATATTAGGATGATTACATATATATATCTTTTTTTTTAACTTATTGTTTAAAGTACTTGTAGACTATGATACATATAAAGAACCTAGAACTGTTCCAACTTTCGCATTGTCAGAGCTCCTAATGCCACAGTGATCATCCAAAAAGAGCCATTCTGTTTTATCTACACCTTGTCTGGGCTCAGTGGCCCCTCTCATTATTTTCCAACTTTCAGACCTTCATTACAAACATACATCATCATTCTTCATGGTGGTGTACTGAGCAAAATGGGTTAATATTTTATAATCTTTTAGAACAATTCTCTTGTTAGATGCTTGTGATATTTAAGTTCCTGGATAAATATGTTTAAAATAATGTTTGCGAGGGTACAGCTCAGTTCAAAACCATTTCAAAGGGAGTATTACTTCCATTCTGAGCCATTTTTTCCCACTCTGATATTTTAGTGGTAGTCTTTTGTATGACTTATGTCTCTCCTTTCACATTTTATCATAGACAGAGAGGCTAGAAGGTACCTTCACCACACTACATGGAAATCTGCCTAGATAGATCTAAAAATTCACTAAGTACATTTTCTATCATCCAAGTCACTGCACGTGATAGTGCTGACAAACATTCTAGCACTACGTATATAACAAAGGTCCCCTTTCCTCCAGCATCCAGTGAAATTTTTCTTAGTTTCCTGAACACTCTCACCAACAGTCTGCTCAAAGCCCAGATGCTCTCCTTGACGACTTCGAGCTTCACTAGCAGTCCCTGTGATGTCCTTTTGCTTCCACCTGCTACTTGGTCCCAAAGGCAATTCTGCTCTAGGATTTTGCTGGAGTGGCATCCGTCTCTTCCACCATATTTTCTGAATCATCTAAACAGCTACATATACAAACTGTGAGAGGTTAATGAATGGATTACTAGAGAATATTTTTTAAAAGAAAGTATAATTTCTTTAAATGTGATTTCTTATTAATTATGAAAGCTCATATTTGTTTTCTTTTCTGATGACTTAGAGAGATAAATGTACACATTTTACTTCTCTCTTCTCTACTTTCACGCTGAAAAATGTGTTTGCATTGAGCTTTCATGTTTTTACACATTTCCTGGTGCCCAAACCCTAAATTTTTACTTCCTTGACTCTACTGTCTTCCAATTAGTATTTGAGCCATACAAAAAAGAAAGTGTTAATTTGCCTTTCTAACATTTTCCTGCAGAAATATTTTTCTCATTGCTATTTTTTATGAAAGAAAGCAAAATAATCAATAAAACAGGTAGAAAACACACAAGGAAAAGCAATTCTGCTAAATGTTTACAAATTCCTCAGGAAATCATTCAGCTAAATTATAGCTGATTTCTCTCAAGAATATTACTTCTTGTCTCATTTTTCTTGGTGAGAGAAGTTCAAACATCTTCCCTATTATCAGGCATGTGGTAAGAATAGGAAATAAAACTATTTCACTTGTTATAAACTCATGATCCACAAGAAATTGTCAGAAAAACTTAAACTCAAAAATGTAGTGATTAACTATGTTTCTAGCAAGGCAGGAACTCATAAATAATCTATTAAATGAGCGTACCAGTTGATTTGATATCAAGTAAATTGAATAAATTCAATTTTTAAATAATCTCATACTGAGTGATATCAGCAAAATGGTGGACTAGGAGACCATGATGCCTTTCTCCCCCAACACACACACACACACACACACACACACACAGCAAAAACAACAAAATAAACAAGTGCACATCAATGAAAATTGCTCTAAAAAAGTTCTAGACCATAAGGAAGGAGAAGCAGAAACCCAGGAGTGCACAAAAACTGAGGCCAGCTGCACATTAAAGTACAGGAAGCATTTTACCTGTATCCCTCAATCCCCCAGCTTGGTAGAGCAGCTCAACACCAAGAGGAACCTGCCACAGAGGATTTGCACCTTGTGAAACAAAGGGGAGCGGAAGGACCTCAGCAATCCGTATCACTACTATAGAAACCTGCAGCCCTTGTCACTGAGGATTCCCACAGTCTTCACTGAGGCTGAACCCAGCTGATAGAGCTTCCCAGAGTCCACACTGCATTGCTCTCTTCAAGAAGGAGCCACTGCTGCATCTCCTACTGCTGCACTGAGCACTGACTCAGGGGGCCTGAGACACTAGCTGACATGCTTTGCCCTTTGGGATTGAGATGCCATGATTCCTTGCTCTCCCCAGAGTCGAAGCTGCTACCATTCTGTTCTCTGCCCCTGGCTTCTAAGTCACTACTTTGACTTGCTGACACAGGGACTGTGCTTCTGCTATTCTGTGCCTCACTCTGTAGGGTGTGTGTCTTGCTTGTGACAAGTCATTACTGAGGTTGCCCTGCCAACCTGAGTTCTAATTTGTGGCTTTGGCTCACCAACACTAGGGCTGCACTACCACTGCTCTCTGCCCCAACTCCTGGGGCCTGACCTGTGGTGGCCACCTGCCATCTCCTCAGCTGTGCTGCCACTGCATACTGCCCCCGAGGCCCAGGGTGTGTCCTGTTATCACTGGGTTTGTGTTGCTACTGAGTCCTGACCCCTGGAGCCAAGTCACCCTGGAGCTCAAGACCCTAAACCCCAGCTTCATCAACAACCTGCATACAACTCTGCCTCAGATACCAGCATCACCACGGCAGCAAGTGCACCTGCACCCCAGGCCCCAGGTGACACAATAGTGCCTCATGCCCAGCTCTGTTGCCACTCTGAGCATCTACACCCTAAATACTACCATGAGTGCCCCTGAACCTAGGACCTTGGTTATGATGTCTTCACCCTACATACACAGGCACTGTTGTTGCCATGGTATGTCTATGCCCTGGATTCCAGCAACACCACAGCTGCGTGCATATCAGCATGCCAGATACAACACCAAGACACTCCCTCAGCTAGAATTATTTCCCATAAGGGAGAGGAAAACAAAAAAAAATTTCGGCAGACTTTGACCACAGACATCTGCAACTTTGGTTGCCATGGACCCTCACAGCTTTTGCTGACATTGACACTGATGAAACTGCAGAGACTACACTGCTGTGCCCAACACAGAAATGGAAGTGGTGCACCTCATTTAGTCGGCACCCTTGTGGCCATCCAAATAAGACCATCTTTTCCCACTGAAGCCAGCCCAAAAGAGCTTGAAGAGGTGACTGCTTCCTCAGTTGTGAAGATACCAAAGCAAAGCCACCAGAAGCATGGAAAAGCATAAAAACATGACATTATCAAAGGAACACAATAATTTTTCAGTAACTGACCCCAAAAAAATTGAGATATGTTACCTGAAAAATAATTCAAAACAATTATTTTAACCAGCCTCAGCAAGATAAAAGAGAACACAGACAACTCAACAACCTCAGGAAAAAAAAAAAAAAAAAAAAAAAAAAAAAAAAAAAAAAAAAAAAAAAAAAAAAAAAAAAAAAAAAAAAAAAAAAAAAAAAAAAAAAAAAAAAAAAAAAAAAAAAAAAAAAAAAAAAAAAAAAAAAAAAAAAAAAAAAAAAAAAAAAAAAAAAAAAAAAAAAAAAAAAAAAAAAAAAAAAAAAAAAAAAAAAGAAACCAGAGCAGATACACAAAAGATACAGAGAAAGAAATCAAAACATATCACTACAAAATATAATCAAATCACAAAAGAAGACAAAGAAGACAGCAAGAGACAAAGAATGGTACACAAGAACTATAAAATGATTAGAAAACAACAACATTGCAAGAATAAGTTCTTACCTATGACTAATTACTAAAAATATACATGGAATAAATCATTTAATCAAAAGACAAGAGTGGCTGAATGGATTTTAAAAAAATAAGACACAACGAAATGCTGCCTACAAGAGACTAATTTTAACTTTAGGTATACTGACAGGTTAACAATGAAGAAATGGAAAAAGATATTCCAAGTAAATGGAAACCCAAACAGAGCAGAGATAGCTATGCTTAGGACAGCCCAAATGTACTGTAAGTCGAAAACTGTCACAAGAGACAAAAAGCTCATTATACAATTATAAAGAGGTCAGTCCATCAAGAAGATAAAACAATTGTAAATCAATATGAACCTACCATTGGAGCACCTAAATATATAAAGCAAATGATAATAGAAATGAAGAGAGAAATTGCAAGCAATACAATTATAATAGGAGACTTCAATCCACCACTTTGAACAATGGCTAGATTACTCAAACAGAAAACCAAAAATGAAAAATGAAACATTGAGCTTGAACTTCACTTTAGAACAGAGGGACCTACAGACATATACAAAATATATGTAAATATCCAACAGCAGCTAAACATACATCTCAAGAGAATATGGAACATTCCCCAGGATAAATAAGTTAAGTCACAAAACAATTCTCAGCAAATTTAAGAAGATTGAAATCATATCAAATATCTTTTATAATCACAGTGGTATGCCACTAGAAATCAAGAATAGGAAGAAAAGCGAAAAATGTACAAATATGTGGAAATTAAACAACAAACTCTTGGACTAATGTGTCAAGGAAGACATAAAAATCAAAAAATATGTTGAGACAAAAATGGAGACACAACCTGCCAAAACTTACGATAAACAGCATAAGCAGTCCAACAGGGAAGTCTATAGTGATAAATGCCTACAGTAAGAAGAAGAAAGGTCTTAAATAAATATTCATACTTTACACCTCAAGCAACCAGAAGAAGAATGAACTAAGCCCAAAGTTAACAGAAAGAAGTAAATAATAAAGATTAGAGCAGAAGTAAATGAAATTGAAACTAAAAAGTATAGAAAATATGAATGAAACTTGATTGACCAGATTTTAATGAGTGACAAAACTTTGACTAACCAAGAATAAAAGACATATGACTCGATAAATAAATAAATAGATAGATAGATAATTTTTTTTTTTTTTGAGTCTCACTCTGTTACCCAGGCAGCAGTGCTATCTCAGCTCACTGCAACCTCTGCCTCCCAGGCTCAAGTGATTCCCCTGCCTCAGCCTCCCGAGTAGTTGAGACTACAGGCACACGCCACCATGCTGGGTGTTTTTAGTACAGACAGGGTTTTACCATATTGGCCAGGGTGGTCTAGAACTCCTGACCTCAATTGATCTGCCCAGTTCAGCCTCCCAAAGTGCTGGGACTACAGGTGTGAGCCACCATGCCCTGCCATAAATTTATAAATAAAAGGAGACATTACAAATGGTAACACAGAAATACAAAAGATTAGAAGAGATTACTATGAGAATTTTTGTACCAACAAATTGTTTAACCAAAAAATGAAATAAAATTATAGAAACATGCAACTTACCAAGACTGAATCATGATAAAATGGAAAATCTGAACAGCCCTATAACAAGGAGACTGAATCAGTAATCATAAATTTCCCCAAAAACAAAAACCCAGGACAAAATGGTTTCACTGGCAAACTCTATCAAACAGTTAAAAAATTAATACCATCTAACCTTTTGAAAGTGGAAGAGAAAGGGCCATATCCAAACTCATTTTATGAGGTCAACATTATTTTGATACAAAAGCCAAATAAGAACACTACAAGAAAAAGAAAATTAATGGCCAATATGTCAGATGAACATGGACGCAAAATCCTCAAGAAAATATTAACAAAGATCAAGTGGAATTTATCCCTGGAATGAAAAGATGGTTCAGCGTATACAAATCAGTAAATGTTATGCATGTCGTTAACAGAATAAAGAAATAAATCACCTAACCTAACCATCTCAATAGATGCAGAAAAAACATTAAAACATTTTGCATAATTCAATATTATATCATGCATAAAAACTCTCAGCAAATTAGTGATAGAAGGAATGTATCCCAACTCAATAAAGGCCATATATGACAAGCCTATAGCTAACACCATATTCAACCATAAATGCTAGAAGCTTTTCCTGTAAAATCAAAAACAAGACAAAGATCCTGGTTCTTGCCATTTCTATTTAACATAGTACTTAAAGTCCAGTCAGAGCAATTAGTCGAGAGAAAGAAGAAATAAAAGGCAGCCAAATTGGAAAGGGGAAAGTAAAATTGTCTCTATTTGCAGTTGACAATATCTTATATACAGAAAACCCAAAAGATTCTACAAAACTGTTAGAACTACTGAACAAATTCAGTAAAGGGACAGGACACTGAAATCAGTTGCATTTGTTATTCACTAACAACAAACCATCCAAAAATGAAATTAAGAAAGAAACCCCATTTACAATAGAATTGAAAAGAATGAAATAGGTGTAAGTTTAACTATGGAGTTAAAAGATCTATACACTGAAAACTAAAATATTGTTGAAAAAAATTGAAGTAGATACAAAAAAATGGACAGATATTCCATGCTCATGAATTGAAAGAACTAACATTGTCAAAGTGTTCATAGTGCTCAAACTGCTTTCCAAATTCAATGTTATCACTACCAAAATACCAATGACATTTTTCACAGAAATAGAGAAAACAGTTCTAAAGTTTATATGAAGCCACAAAAGCATTCAAATAGCTAAAGTAATCTTGAGACAGAAGAACAAAGCTAGAGGCATCACACTTCTTAATTTTAAACTGCAGTTGATGGTTAAACAACACAAGGAATAGGGGTGTTGACCTCCTTGCACAGTTGAAAAATCCATGTATAACTTTGACTCTTCAAAAATTTAACTACTAGTAGCCCACTGTTGACCAGAAGCCTTACTCATAATACAAACAGTTGCTTAATGCATTTTGTATGTTATGTGTATTTATATACTAAGTAAACAAGAGAAAAGACAATTATATTTAAAAAGTCATAAGGAAGAGAAAATATATTTGCTATTCATTAAATGAAAGTGGATCATCAGAAAGGCCTTCATCTTTGTTGTCTTTATGTTGAGTAGGCTGAGGAGGAGGAAAGGTTGTTCTTGCTATCTCAGGGGTGGCAAGAGGCAGAAGAGGTGGAGGAGCTGGAAGGGGAGGCAGGAGAGGCAGTCTATGCATGGTGTAACTTGTTTTGAAAAGAACTCATGTATAAGTGAATTTGTGCAATTCAAACGTGTTGTTCAAGAGTCGATAGCATATTACAGAGTTATAGTGATTGAAACAGTATGATACTGATATAACAACAGACATATAGGCCAATGGAAAAGAATAGTCTGTGCACGGTGTAACTTGTTTTGAAAAGAACTCATGTATAAGTGGATTTGTGCAATTCAAATGTGTTGTTCAAGAGTCGATAGCATATTACAGAGTTATAGTGATTGAAACAGTATGATACTGGCATAACAACAGACATATAGGCCAATGGAAAAGAACAGAAAGTTCAGAAATAAACTCATCTATATCTAGTCAACCAGTCTTCAACAAGGATGCCAAAAATATACAATGGGAAAAAGACAGTCTCTTCAATAAATGATATTGGGAAAATTGGCTATTCACCTACCAAAGGACTAAATTAGAATCTTATCTTACGCCATACACAAAAACCAACTCAAAATGGACCGAAGGCTGAAATGTAAGACCTGAAACTGTAAATCCAAGACGGAAACATAGCAATTAAGCTTCTTGATATTGGCCTTGGAAATAATTTTTTGAATATGATGCAAAAGCACAGACAACAAAAGTGAAAATAAACAGTAGGACTATAGCCACGAAGCTTCTGTGCAGCAAAGAATACAGTCAACAAGATAAAAGGGCAACCTATGGATTGGGGAAAATATTTCGAAACTATATATCTGATAAGGGGCTATAGCCAAAATAAATAAGGAACTCATACCACTTAATAGCAAAAAATAAACAATAACTTGATTTAAAAATGGGCAAAAGTGTGAATAGACATTTTCCAAAGAGGACACACGAAATGGCCCACAATAGGTTTCCAGAGTGTAGTGGTATCATGTTCGCCTGACAAAACTACCAACAGGTATGTGAATAGGTGCTTGACATCACTAATCACATGCAAGAAATACAAATCAAAACTACAATGAGATATTTTCTTACGCCTGTTAGTATGGTCTTCGTCAAAAAGACAAGAAATGATGTGTTGGTGAGGGGTTGATATAAGAGAACTCTTGCACGCTATTGATGGGAATGTTAATTGGTATAGCCAATATGAAAAATGGCATTTTCAGGTCCTCAAAAATTGGAACTAGAACTACCATATGATCCAGCAGTCTCACATATGTGTATGTTCAAATAAAATAAAATCCATGTGTTAAAGATATATGTGCATTCCTATGTTCATTGCTCGATTATTCACAGTAGCCAAGGTATGGAAACAATCAAAATGTCTATTGACAGATGAATGGATAAAGAATATGTCATATATATATGTGTATATATATGTACATATATATGTACATATTTATACAATGGAATACTACTTAGCCCTTAAAAAGAAGAAAATCCTGACATTTGCTACAAGGTAGATGAACTCGGACAAGGTTATGCTAAGGGAGATAAGCCAAACATGGAGAGACAAATATTGTCTGATATCACTTAAGTGGGGTCTAAAA
The DNA here is from genome assembly GCA_004027835.1 of Alouatta palliata. Lineage (NCBI taxonomy): Eukaryota > Metazoa > Chordata > Mammalia > Primates > Atelidae > Alouatta > Alouatta palliata. The sequence continues at coordinate 30,804 of PVKV010022432.1, forward strand.
ATAGTTGAACTTAGAGAAACAGAATAGAATAGTGTTTGCCAGGGGGATAGGGGTGGTAGAAATTGGGAGGTGTTGGTCAAAGTGGAAAAGCTTTCAGTTGCAAGATGAATAAGTTCCAGAGATCTAATTTACATCATGGTTACTACAGTTTAATAATAATACATCGTATACTTGAAATTTAGTAAAATAATATATATTAATAATAAATAAATTCATACTACATATCAAAGGAGGAGAAAATAGCTCTGAAAAGCATCAACAGGTATTGCACAGATTATTATCTTCTAATAAATTTCAGTGAGAAAGAAAAGAAAGGATACTCATGGATTTCAATGAATATCCATGAGTATACTCATTTTGAATATATTTTATTTTGTGTTTCTGGAACCATGTGTTAAAGGGATTTTATTTTCTCTAAGGCCTCATAACAGTCAAGACTTTTCCAATTACTTTCATTTCCTCTGGATCACTTACACTCAGGAAGGATTTAATGTTTCGATAATAATAATTGGAAACAAAAAATGTCACCTATAATTTAATCTTCTTGTTTGGTTCTGTGTTGACTTTATATACTGTTCTCTATGCCTCTTCTGAATGTCTATTACTGCATAACAAACTGCATTCAATATCTGAGGACTTAAAATAGTTTTTGTTTATGATCTTGTGTGCCAGAATTTGGGAAGGACTCAGCTGGGCAGCTCATTTCTGCTTCTCATGGAATAAGCTGGTGTAGCTCTACAGGCCTGGAGAATTCACTTCCAAGGTGGCTCACTTCCATGGCTGGCAGGTTGGTGCAGGCAGCTGAGTAGGAGCCTTGCTGGGGCTGTTGTCCTTGGGCGTTGGTTCTTTTCCATGTTGGCTTCTCCTAGGGCAGCCAGGTGTCTAGAACAAGTGTTCCAAGCGGACAGTGCATAAACTGTGTGTCCTTTTTGACCTAGGATCTATAATACCAGAAGGGTCAGAATATCACTTCTACTGCATTCTGTTGTTCAAGCAAGGCTTACTAAACTCAGCCAAAACTCAAGGAGAGGGAAACTAAACCCTACTTCTCAATGAGAGACGCAGCAAAGACTTTGCAGACATCTTTAATTTATCACAGTGGCAGAACATAAAAGAAACAATTTTAGATGAAGACTTGAAGAAAATTGTCTAGCTGAGTGGGAGATAAATATTCCTTGAACATATCTTTAACACCCACCCCTTTTCAACACTTCTACTTCTTTCTGTATATGTCCCAATTGCAACTACATGTTTTCACTATTTTAGTTTTCCTGTCTCTATTCTTTTTCCCACCAATACACTCCAAATATTAACCTTTCCAAAACACTGTGTTCCTCAGGTCTTTTAGGATCTCCAAGGTTTATAGGATAGAAACCAATTTTACTAGCTAAGTCTGGAATATAAAAATTATCATATTTTGAAAGCATTGAAAGTCCTCTAAATCTGATTAAAAACTAGATTTTCTTTCCATGCTTATTTCCCACTATTTTCCTCTTATTCACACAAATTAGCTCTTCGTTTTAACTTTTTATGCATGTTCTTCTCAGTTTGGTTTTGGCATCTTTTCTCATTCCACAAACTAAAATGTCCATACTTTTTCCAGATTAAAGCCCACATTGTCCATGACAACCTAAACAGTGGACACTATTTTTCTCTCTTCTAAAATTTTGATATACCAACCTTTCAACAGCTGAACTCAACCTCGTACTGTTATAAATAAACATTATTCACCAGAACATAACATCTATTTTACTACATTGTAAGGTCCTTGATCACATGAGCCACTTATACTTATTTTTGTATTCTACATTTAGAATAGGTACTGGTACATGGTAGAGACTTACTAAATATTTGTTGAATTGAATGCATACTTTCTTTTTTTTTAACTTTTTCTATACCCATAAAAATATGCCTAACATATTTTAATGTATAAATTATATTCATAAAAACATTTATAGTGTTTCTAATTTATAAATTAAAAATTCTCCATTATAATTGTTAAAATCAGTCTATATTTTGATGGAAATAAATATTATTAATACAATAACAAAACTTAGGCATAGATGCTATCTGAACAGAATAATCAACTATGGTAAAATATTTTAATGACTATATAGACATGTTTACAAAGTTTCTCTCTTAGTTTAAATTCATCAAAGGCAATATGGATTCGTAGTTTCCATTTTCCATTTGTTAATTTATTAAATTAACAAATTGACTTTCACAACCCACCTTTACACAGGAGTGCGGTGGTCTTATTAATTGGTAGTGTTATAGAAATATTTCCATATTTCAATGATTAAGTTGGAAAAACTACAAAGTGTAAAAAGAAAAGGAGGCAACTTTAAGATGAACCAAAAAATTAGATAGGAGTCTGTTCACTGTAATATGTTTTAAAAATAATATTTTAAAATCTGTTTTTTTTAAATTTAATGATTGTTCTTTCTCCGTTGCTTTTTAAGTTACAATATACAATTATTTAATTTTATAAATGTTTTGCCAGATAATCCTATATCAACAAATTTTATATAAGCCATGAAAGTACTTCATAAATACTATTGTAAAATTATGCTTATGTCCAAATATCTTAGAATAGATTTTTTTCCTCCCAGGAATTAGCAATGTGCCTTGTTAGCAAAACCTCAAAGCAGAAGCATGATTTTGCATTTGGCACATCATAAATAACTGTGCCGGCTGTCAGGTTTCCCACTGATTGAGTTTATGCTAACTTAGTAATCTGTTTTAGGTAAGTAAACCACAACTCTGTGTCGTCATTCCTCTGAGAAACAGAAACTGTAATGAGGAAATGAATGATGTGCCACAATTTTTATAAAATGATGTAATCCATTTTTTAATGTATCAGGATTGTAGCTTTGTTTCCTGTGCTGTGAGTACACAAATCGTCATTGAGATAAGATTTTATTTTTGCTAACGTAAGTAGTTTGAAATTGTAGTCAAAGTGAAATCTGAAGAGTGAAAATCACAAATAAGTATCAAGTCATCATCATGGCAGGGACTTCTATAAACATCGGCGTCATTTGAGAGAATGTTTTATATATGTTTAATTCTAGGTTCATATACATATGTGAAAAAGCTAATGAAACTACTAATTCTCTTTGATAAGCTCCATAAACTCTAAAATGAAATGTTCATTCATTAAAGATACTTCCCTGACTATTGTGATTTCATTAACTAATGTTATCAGATGCTACTTCGCATTCATGTTACTGTGCTTGAAATTGTTTTATTTCTAGTATTTTTATCAAAATGATACAAAAAGATGGCAATGCTGTTGAAAATTATTCACACAAAGTATATTTCTCTTTTTAATAATGCTTTTGCTAATATGCATGTTATTTTCTGAAGAAGAGTTAAACATTTTTGTACATTTTGTGCAAATATGAATATTTTTTATAAATGCAGTTATTTAAATTTCATTTCAAAAATGCACAATTATTTATTTCAATTTCTCACAATTTGGTTGCTTTTACAGAAACACCATTATATAGAAACACACATACACATACATATTTATATACATATATATGTATATATATATATATCTGAGAAATGTAGTTTTGTTTTTTTGAAATGTAATTTAAATAGTTGCATTTCTAAATAATATTCATCTTTATACAAAATGTACGAAAATGTTTAACTTTTCTTCAAAAGCATGCATAATATAACCAAAAGCATTATTAGAGAAATATACTTTGTGTGAATAATTTTCAACAGCATTGCCATCTTTGTGTATAGTTTTGATTAAAATACTAGAAATAAAACAATTTCAAGCACAGTAACATGAATGCGAAGTAGCATCTGATAACATTAGTTAATGAAATCACATAGTCAAGGAGGTATCTTTAATGAATGAACATTTCATTTTAGGGTTTATGGAGCTTATCAAAGAGAATTAGTAGTTTTATTAGCTTTTTCACATATATGTATATAAACGTAGAATTAAACATATATAAAACATTCTCTGATATGATGGTGATGTTTACAGAAGTAACCACCACAGTTATGTCTTGATACCTATTACAGATTTTCACTCTTCAATTTCACCTTGACCACAATTTCACCTAGACTAAAATTTATATGTATACACACATATAGAGAGAGATGTATTATATATGTGTGTGTGTTTCTGTGTGTGTGTGTGTGTGTGTGTGTGTGTGTGTGTGTGTATGTGTGTGTGTGTGGAGAGAGAGAGAGAGTCTTGCTCTGTTGCCCAGGCTTGAGTGCAATAGTGCAATCATGGCTCACTGCTTAAAAGATTAACAACTCCTTGGCCGGGCGCGGTGGCTCACGCCTGTAATCCCAGCACTTTGGGAGGCCGAGGCGGGTGGATCACGCGGTCAAGAGATGGAGACCATCCTGGTCAACATGGTGAAACCCCGTCTCTACTAAAAATACAAAAATTAGCTGGGCATGGTGGCACGTGCCTGTAGTCCCAGCTACTCGGGAGGCTGAGGCAGGAGAATTGCTTGAACCCAGGAGGCGGAGGTTGCGGTGAGCCGAGATCGCGCCATTGCACTCCAGCCCGGGCAACAAG